>JAHMML010000010.1:85490-282344 GCA_020341155.1 Eciton burchellii | reverse complement strand
TGAGTGAGTGAGTGAGTGAGTGAGTGAGTGCGTGAGTGAGTGAATGCGTGCGCGCCGCGCGTGGGTAGCGTGTGTATGTGCGTATCCATACGCAAGCTTCAGTACCCGATGTATGAATGCTATCAATGAACATCGCGCGCCAGATTTCGAAGCGTAATGCTTGTCATATGTCCATCATAGATTCGGCGACGATGATCTGATGACATAATATCGCTTGTTCTGCTATCGTTTCAAATAGTGATAATAATGATTTGCTGGCAGGCGGATAATAAACGACAACGAAACGCAAACGAGGACGAAATCCTGCGGCGCGTGCTTCCGCCGCTCCGCATGTCCGATTGATGAATGCAGGCAAGCGAACGCACCACGCGTTGCGCCGTTCGCTATACATGCAACCGCAAAAGAAAAGGAAAGGAGTAACAACAAACTTTGTGAAATCGTATTTTAAAGCTCTGAAAGTGCGAATCGCATGTGCATAATCGGTTTTTCATAAACCGATATGATTGGTCACTGCGAAAGCCAGCAGCTGGTTAATTCGAATGACAATTGAATCAAGTAGTGGAAAAATGAATCGTTAAGTTGGCTATTGCTATACATGACGGCAATTCGTAACTAAGTTCAAGTATATGACATGTTTGGTGTCAACTAAAGTCAAACTGTAGAAAAGTTATCGAACTGGAGGTTTAACAAATATAATTTGTGAGGAATTTAAAAAGAAAATGGATTATATGAATAATATTGTTCAGCCTCGCGCAGCTAATATGTCAGAATACATGGTGCCGGACTGGCTCAATGCAGAACAGAGCACTGGAGTGAGTTTTCTGACATGATAATGCGTTTTTAGGTTATAATGACAGTGCAAAATAGAGATGTTAAAGGAATAAAATATTTTTTTTCGAGAAAAATGTGATTGATACGGTATAAATATATAATTAACAAATTAAAAGATAACATATTCTTATTGTTTCAAGTTTGGAAAATTCATTTTCCTTTTCTGTTGATTAAAAAAAAAATATATATATATATATATATAATTTGGAATGAAATGTAAAGATTTTACAGATGTATTTGCAATTTATTCTAAATTTCATAAAATATTTTAAATATAACAATGTTTTTTGAATTTATTTAAGAATATTATATAATAATTATTTAATGATTATTTTATCGTAACCAAAGCTAAGCTTATAAATTTAATTTTTATGTAGATGAAATCATTGCTATTTTATTCATATTTTATCCATATTTAAATGCATTAAGATTCAAATAAATGTATATATATTTTGATACAACTTTGATTATATGCTATACTTTTATGCATCGCATAAGAATCTATTCAAAAACACAGTAGAAAATATTATATATATGGAAAATATTTGAAAGAAAAAAAAAAAATTATTCAAACATAGGATAATAACCTCATAATAATTCTGAGTAAAAAGACAACAAGGTTAACAACTTTTGTATGCATATAAGATATTGATAAGATTCATTGCTGTATTTACATTCTCTTCCATATCATTTACAAAATTATATTCAAAGTGCTAAATACAGAAAGAATCATGAATTTATTACTTGTTACCTTATCTTGATTTATGACTATATAATTATAATTGAGCATCTTATATCAAACTGATGCATTGTTTGAAGTTACATCTTACAATCTATTTGTAGACGTCAATTATGGCGTGTGAATTCGATGGCGGTGTAGTAATAGGTGCTGATTCTCGGGGAACAACTGGGTAAATAATTATTCAGTGGAAAGCGATATTTGTATCTATGAAATTCATTTAGTTAATTTAAATATTCATGTAAATTTTTTCAGAGCATATGTTTCCAACCGTTTTGCCGATAAACTGACAAAAGTATCGGATAACATTTATTGTTGTCGTTCCGGCTCCGCAGCGGATACACAAGCGATCGCTGACGTAGTAGCTTATCATTTAGGATTGCATTCGTAAGATATCAAAAAGCAAAAGTCATTGCATCTCCACATCAGCGATAAGATGTATTACTTTCTTAGGATGGAGCTCGGAATGCAACCTTTGGTCGAAACAGCCGCGAACATATTTCGCGAAATATGCTACAATTATCGAGATTCGCTAATGGCTGGAATACTAGTAGCGGGTTGGGATAAGCAGAAAGGTGGCCAAGTTTACAGCATTCCTATAGGCGGCATGTGTGTTAGACAGCCGATTTCTATTGGCGGTTCCGGTTCGACATACGTGTATGGTTACGTGGACGCGCAATACAAATCTGACATGTCGAAGGACGAATGTCTGACATTAGTGGAGAACAGTATGTATTCCAGGCATTATTGCAAAAGATGATTCGGCACTTTATATAATGATAATTTAATAAAAATTGATGTCTCTTTCAGCCCTTGCATTGGCCATGGCTCGCGATGGTAGTAGCGGTGGTGTCATACGGACTGGTGTGATTACGGATAAGGGAATTGAGAGGAAAGTCATATTGGGCAACGAACTGCCCCGTTTCTACGAGGGATGAAAATTATTGTCATTAAATTTATTCATTGCGATGTGTTTAATATATAAAACAAATATTTCTAGAAACTTACGCGGAATATACATCGCATCTACTAATTAAAATTGAAAAAAATACGATCTAATGTTTTTTTGTTCTTTGAAGCGTAACATCCTGAAAATATGATAAATATCCTCTCCTGGAGATGTTATGAAAATACCAATTGGCATTTTAACTTCTTTACTAGTTCGTAGCTTTCTAGTAGCGTTAGTAATCATGGAGAATTTAAGTAAAAATCAGAAATCTTAATGAATGTTACAAAACAGTGACTAATCTGGTTATAAGATCTTTTCAATCGTTTTCAAAAGAGATCTTGGTCTACAAGATCCCTTGGTCTATAAAATTTCGCGCAGGAAGACTCGTGCTGGAATCGCGGCCCTCAATTTGACCAAATACATATCCGTACTACCACTACTAAATTTAGGTCGTATTATCCACTTGCGATTCTCTTACTGCGAGCTATACTTGTCAGTTGGTCGGTCGGTCGTTTCGTACTATACATCCATTGTCGGCTTAATTAGAAGATTGTCACAATGACACTATCGCGATGCCTGTAATCGCGGCGCGACGCTCTGGTCCTCATCACCACGGGCCTCACCGTGATCCGTCAAGGTAGTCACATTCCAGCTTCCGCGATAGACTTGTCACTTTTATGCGTGATCCAAACTAATCACTCTCGTTAATCAATGATGTCCGAATAAACCGGAAAACGGATTTTTTATCAATATTCAGCTTTTGAATCTTCAGTAATAATCATTACGCGTAACCGATGAACTATCAATTTATTTTGCATCTTCTTGGAATACATTCCGTGATTCTGTATTCCGAGACGCGATCAGTACAAGGATTCGTATCGATCTTACATATTCTTTCAATGATCACCTGTCCGCTAGTTGAGCTGATGGCAAATTATTGTTGGATACAAGAGGTTTAAGATTTGGTCTTTGTTCAGACACAACAAAATTTCAACATATATGTAAGTATAATATATTTTATACTAAGTATAAGAGATTTTTTAATATTTTTTTTATAAACATATTCATATAATATCTTTATTGGATAAGTCTGTATATTAGACTTAGTCTGTATATAATTTGTATTTTGATATCATATGTATGAACATGATAACGATAACGATAACAGAGCAATGCTTTATTATAAAAATGTTCTTTTTTTTTCTTTCACATCAATCCATACTTAATTTATTATAATTAATTCACATTATGATTAAATGTAATAAAATAAAGAATGATATTCTAATCATGAATTTAGAAGAACTGCTATATTATTATAGTATCTATTTGAATATAAATTTCGATTTCATAAGCCATAACAATAATAATATCGATATTATTAAAATATTCGATTATATTATAATATTATATCAATACATTAAGATATGCTAACAAAGCTAAAATAGAATAATTATATTAATTCCTAGAATATCATCTCAAAGCCAAAATTTATACCAAGGATTGAGTATATCGAGTATTATATATCTCGATATAATTTCTTGAAACTTAATTAATAATTAATTTTTTTGAAAATTAAATGCGATAATTAATTTTCTGTGCAACGCCTGATCATCCGAATTTTAATGTTTCATTCTTGTGCTTCTTAAATATTAACATAATATCCTCATTTTAAATCAATTAACTTTCGTAAATTTTTTTGGACAGATCCAATATCTCGTATATAATAGTGAAGAACCCGTGATTATCCCATACGTTCTTCATGGTAGACAATAGCGTGACCAATCGCTACCACTTCTGCGATATTAAGAAGAGCATCGTTAAGTGTTGAATTAAGGCGATACCTGATTGAAATACGCTTTGTCCTTGAAGTCCTGAGAACGAAAAAGATACACCTTTATAGCATACCCTATTCGAAATTCCGTTCTGCAACATGACCTCGGAGGGCACTTCAGATGATCTGGATCTGGTTAATCGGCAGGCAGAAATGCCTACTGTCCAGGAAATCAGCGAATCGATGCAGAATTTCAGCACGCCGGATTACATCGTGTTCGCCGCGATGCTGATCGCGTGTGGCGGTGTCGGCATTTATTTTGGCTTCGTGAAGAAATCTTCGGGCCAAGACGAGTATCTGGTCGGTGGCAGAAATATGAAGACGTTTCCCGTCAGCCTTAGTCTGATAGCCAGCTTTATATCGGGTAGAATATTTTTATTTCTGTTCTTCCATCTTTTATTGTTATCGAAGAACAAGATTATCACATAAGGATGATGTTAATTAACGTTGCCTAGAAAAAATCTCTTTCGAATTTTTGACTATTTATCAAAACGTTTCAGAAAGTAGTTCAGATCGAGGCCACGGATTTTATTTTGTACGATATAGACCTATATAGGCCTATTTATTGCTATGTTTTATGGAAAATTTTCTTCTCGTCATCTTTCTATCAGAACGTTACCTCTGATATTCCTAAATGACGAACTATTAGATTAGATAAGCAGACAATTAAGCCATAAATATTCTGGCATTTGCGAATGTTTCCAATGTAGGAAAAGGAAAGCTGATTACACGAGTACTTTGCAACATGTGACGTAAACATACACGTTAACTTCGAAGTGGCATGCGTAGATTTGAAACGATCGAAAAAGATAGCATAAAAAAATTCTGATTATTTTTAAATGAAAATTTTTTATAAAAATACGGGCTTGATAAGTCTAGATATAAAAGTCTAAAACCTTTTATTAATTTTTTTTTGCTTTGTAATCAATTTAACGTATTACGTATTTACTTTAACGTATTACAACAGATTGCTTGTTTAATAACGATATCTAAAGATTTTACGTAATCGAATAGCGATTAATTATTGTATATTGGAAAATCTCCGGAAGAGATTTAGTATCTTCAACTAATTGAATAATTTGTAACATTAGGTATCTCATTACTGGGTACACCGACGGAGATTTACGTACACGGCACAAGTTATCTTTTCATTTGTTGCGCGGTCATTGCCGTGGGCATAGTCTTGTCCACTGTATATCTGCCAGTCTTCCATGATCTTAAACTTACCAGCACTTACGAATACCTCGAGAAGCGTTTCGATAAAAAAATGAGATTGTTGGGCTCCATCCTCTTTTCTATCGGTATCGTAAGTAAAGAATATGAATTATATTTGCATAAATTTTCCTGCAGTCAACCTTATCGATACGATATCAATACAATGTTTCTTCAGATGACTTGGCTGCCGATTGTCATCTACGTACCTGCCCTGGCTTTTAATCAAGGTACGGCTCTATAGAAGAGAAGTTAAATAAAAATTTGCTCGGAAGATATTGCGCAAAAGCAAGAATCGTTGTTGAATATGTAAACATCGCGTATGTACGTCGGAAACAATAACCAGACGATTTTATTTTCAGTCACTGGTGTGAACATACACATTGTGACACCGTTTGTGTGCATCGTTTGTATATTCTACACTTGCGTGGTAAGATAATTATTCTAAAAAAAAAAAAGAAAGAGAGAGAAAAATACAAAATATAATGCAGATAATGCGAAAAAGAAAGTCGGATTGAGGCAAAGCAAATATTTTCGCGCTTTTATCTGCCTTTGACTCATACTAGCTAAATGGCTAATGGCTAAATATAATGGAAATAATAAATATATTTATTTAATGATGGCACTAACATATAATAGCTCATTAATAAAATTATTAATTCTCGATTTTGTTTAATTTTCCTGAAAAGATTTATTATTGCATTCAGGGCGGTCTCAAGGCGGTAGTCTGGACGGACTTCATTCAGACTTTCATCATGTTCGGCTCCATGTTGTTGATTATAATTAAGGGTACGGCTGACCTTGGCGGATTATCCTTGGTGATTCGGAGAAATCTAGAGTCCGGAAGATTGGAATTTCCTACGTGCGTGTATTAGACGTTAAACATGACACGAATCGATCGATTTTATGATAATTTTCTACAACATGTTATTTCTCTTTAAGGAAGTATAGAACGTAATTTGTGTTCAGCTGCGTGTGTTAAGCAATTACAAGAGAATGAAAAAATAATTCACTTATAAAATACATTGTAGATTTTTTAAGATAAAAGTATTTCAATTAATATGAATATAGCTTAAGATTGTAACTTCTGAAGATTTAAGATTTAAATATATTTACGCTCATCCTGTTTATAGGACAGACTGGAGCCCTTTGACGAGGCATACAGTTTGGGCACTCATAATAGGCGGTTTCATATATTGGTTACAAATTTCTGCTATTAATCAAAATATGATTCAACGGTATTTGTCACTCCCTAATTTACAATCAGCCAGAAGGTATCCCATTTTCGTAATATTAATTTCTTCTTAGCAGAAACAACAATGCTTTGTTTTAATAATGATTATGAATTGACGTGCAGCTCGAATAATCGACTGTATTCAATTATGTTATTATTTCAGGGCGCTCTGGTGTTTTAATGTCGGAGTTGTAGCTTTGATTGGCATGTGCGGATATTCCGGTCTATTAATCTACGCCTGGTATCATGAATGCGATCCACTCACGACCAAGGTAACATTCCTCTATATTCTCAGTCATTTAACATTGAATTAAAATTGAAGAATTGAATTGTTAAAATTGACATTGACTAATGATACGTGCTGCAGCTTGCTCAAGCTAAGGATCAATTGCTGCCGTTGTTGGTCATGAATGTTCTTGGAGAATTTCCAGGATTACCTGGTCTCTTCGTGGCTGGCGTATTTAGCGCTGCGCTTAGGTACGCTTATGAATATGAATATGAATAAAGCAAGATATCAAAAGAAAATATGTCAAAAAAAGTCCCAAATTTCACGTTTATTTCGTAAGCTTTCTCAAGATATTTCAATCGATTTCAATTTTTCTTGATACGTATAAATTTTCTTTAACACACATAAGTTTTCAAGTTTAATATAAAATTTAGTGAAATCATCGCAATGATACATTTATAAAAAAGATTCTATAAAATCTGCTCGTTCTTTCAGTTCGTTGTCAACCGGTTTGAACTCCATGGCGGCCGTGGTGCTAGAAGACTTTGTGAAATCTTTCATTAAGACTCCATTTACACCTAAATCCGCTGATATTTTTATGAAACTTACGGTCGTTATTTTAGGAACGATCTGCGTTGCTTTGGTTTTCGTTGTCGAACAAGCAGGCACTCACGTGCTGCAGGTAAATATGTGAACGATTGATAAGAAAGACGGAATTAATTCCTTCCTTATATGCGAAAATAAATATTTCAGCTATCTATTAGTCTGGGCTCCATCACTAGCGGGCCGACCTTCGGTATCTTCAGCATGGGGATATTGTTACCTTGGATTAACGCCAAGGCATGTATGATTAGCCTAATTTAAATTAATCGTGAACACTAATATTCATATACATATATAAATAACGATGACAATAAATTCTGTTCCGTTAAAATCGAATAGGGTGCCCTGGTCGGAGGAATAGCAGGTCTGAGTTTTATGGCTTGGCTCGGTCTCTCCGCCGAAGCAGCTATCGCCAGCGGAAAAATCACGTTAGTTCAAATTACTATATAGCGCGCAACACTGTGCATTGTCTAGCATTTTATGATGAAGTCATATACCAACGTTTATGTATTTAAAGATTCGATACGAAACCAATCAGCACGGAAGGATGCACGTACTCGTTTCCGCAGGTAGAAAATTTGTTGTTATCTGTACCACCGGATTCAATTATGGATGACGCCAATGGAGAGTAAGTTCAAAGATATTACTAATTTCGATATAATGCATAAATAAGAAATTATCGCTGTATTATTAAGATGAAATATACTATTAAAATAAGATAAAATGAAATAGATATATACTTATCATTAAATCATTATTTAATTATGATTTGACAGAGAACCGTTCGCATTATATCGTCTCAGTTACCTTTGGTACACCACAACTGGTGCCTTAGTGACTATATGCGTTGGCCTTATCGTAACTTTGATTACTTCTCAAGACGTTGAAAAGTTAGATCCGATGCTAGTAGCACCGTTTATGAGGAAATACTTGAAAGTTTCAAACAAAGACGTTAAGCCCGAAGAGCTTCAGCAAATTAAGGTTTTATTATTTTTAATTGAATCTAATTATTTCTTTTGTTAAATCTCTCTCTTATCTCAAGAAATCAGGTTTTGTGGCAAATTCATGCAAGCAAATTTAAATGTTTGTTGATTGTTGATTGGTGATCGTTATATTAGCATATTATATAGCATTAGTTATATATCATTTAATTTTTTTAATATTGATTTATTTTTCTATTTATTGATATCCAATCTTATGGACATTTACATTTTTAGGTGACAAAATTAGATGAAAAGATGGCATCTCAGGAAAATAGTGTTAAGGAGCATGATAAATTGTTATGCGAAACAACATCGACATGATAATAAAATTAAATTGTCATTAGCATTAATTTTATTCTTTTAAATTTTTGAATCGGTTTTTCGAAGAAGCAACGTGATTTTATAACTTCTACCGATTCAAAGTATATCAAAGTTAGACGTGTGAATTATAAACGACTGTTTTGTATATATATGTTTACATATAAGATTTCTCATAGTTATATACATTATAGGATTTACTATGAAATGTTGTACGTTATGTTTTTACTTAAATATCTTACGATAAAGAATACGATGATCTAAGCATATAAATATATTATGCGAAATATATAAAATACATTCAATATGTAATGTTTATGTTTAATGTTTGTTGAATATAAATAATCCTAACGTATTATTTATATAGCATCTGTATAATTACCGATGAGATTATGGCGGACCAATTGTTACGAATAAATTTTTGTAATCAATTTGACGAGAACATGCGAGGATAAAATTAAAAAATATTTTCTATGAAATAAAGAAGATAATTGAAACATTAAAGAAAATATATTTTTAACATATTTGACTTGAGCTCAATTTTATTTGGCAAGATTTGGAATAATTAAATGTTGTTTAAATCAAAATAAAATTTTGATTTTTATGATATAAGTATATTTATTGAGATGTATGTACATTTATAATTTCCGTATTTTTAATAACATTTGTTAAAATTTAACAAAATTTAAGATGCGTTTATACGTCATTCGTGCACATATATTTTCAATTTGATATTTTAACTTTTATCAAAATATTCTAGCAGCATTTATCAAATAAACTTTAATTAAAAATTGAATTTTAATATATAATTATAATAATACATTTAATATAATATTTATATCTATCTGCGATATGCTTTTTACGATAAACGTAATTAAACTCAGTTAAAACGTTCTAACAAAAAAAATTTACATAACTAATACCTCGTTTTCCTATTCAACTTTCTAATGATTAATAAATTATTAACATTAAATTAACATCAATTAAGAAATAAGTGTCTAATTTTTCCCAATACAATATCTAGATTACCTATGTATCTTATATGTATCTTAACATTTCGTGAATGTATGTAAACATGTCCATCAAAGTGTGATGATATTTAATTGCGATATTATTTCTGTATTCTTATCACTTACATTTATTCGGGCTATTTTTTCCTTATTTTGGCCGCAATATTACTGAAAGAGTGCGCCGAAGTTCTTTTTCTATCAACTTCTATAAATTTTCGTGAAGATTGATTGTCTATCTTTAACTCATTAATGTCCTCATCAATTTGGAGACAATAAATTTAATTTCTGCGTTTAAGCGCTTATTATGAAAAAAGAACCACTATCTGTGCCGCCATCTATCAAAAACAGAGCAACTAGAACGTAATCTTCGTAATTCTGTTCTTCTCACTAGAGTATGCTCTCTGGATTTGATGTTGTCGCAGTTTGACTGTGTAACATTAGTGATAAGACTGTGTTCATATTGCGATTAAGAGTACTGTAACTATTACAATTTATTAGTATCAATTGTAGCAAAACGATTGTAATGATAGCTTTTACCGCTGCCATATATTCTTACGTATCACAATTTTTTATTACATCATAATTGTAGGTTATATCAATCGTGAAGGTTATGCGTGATGTGTTTACGTATCGGCGGTTCCGTGGATTTTTTTGATTCTCTGTTTGTGCGACTTAGGAAATTGTCATTTTAATCGAGTGATTGTATCATCTACTTCTAATCGCATTCATCATAATAAGTGACAGAAATGGCAGAAGAGATGGAACATATCAATTATGACTCTAGCGTGGATGGTAAGAAAAACTATACACAAATTGATTTAACATACATTATTTAATATAGGAATTATAAACTTAACAGCACCATGCACGTTCGACTATTTCATATGCAAAGCCTGCTTAACTATATCTTAAGCGATCTAGAATTTTTGTAGCCCGATTTTCCTGTAAATGTCTATATTATGGATAAGTAATAAAATATATTTTGGTAATTGCCGGCAGTGAAAAATTATAGAAAAACTTGATAACGTTATTACTTAGTATCTATGTCACTATCTTGTTTCTTGTTATCTTACTTGATTGATGCAATGGATGCAATGCTTGTCATTATTGAGAGTAAATTATTATCGCGAATGAATAAACATGGTCATAAAAGATAATATGAAGCTTAAAAGAACAGTGGGAATTATACATCAAGATGAGCGATTGATACATTGTTATATCGTTAATACTCAGTTTCTTTGAATATGCTGAACACATTTTCCTTAAGTATAATCTCGATATGTTAAAGTGTTTATGAATTCTTTTTTTATTACATTTTTTTATGAAACTTTTATTTATTTTATTTACCTATAAAATATTAATATTGTCAATGAGTTTCATTCTAGTATAGCGAAGAATGGAAGACTTTAGCTTATATATTAGATATAAAATAGTTTATGAAGAATAGTATCACCCTGTTTCAGAAACTAGTACTATCGAATCTAATAATATTATATTATACTTCTTATCGCTTCGATATGCATACAATGTTTTATCGATAACATGACTAATATACAGTCTGTCAAGACACAGCCCGTAACCTTCCGATACATCTCTCCCTTCATAAGGGCTCGTTCGCAATGGAACGAGCTCGTCTTCTCAAGATCATTGCATATCTTTGGAACTTGTATGAGAAATATCGGGAGAATGATGATTCCACGAATGATAAAATGAGAGTGTGTACATGCGAGGAATACTCTTGCCATGACGAAGGTATTCCCCGCTTTGGTGAAACAATGGAGAAATAAATAGAGAAGATGGAAAAAGAACGGAGGAGGAGAGATCGCGAGCGCGATGTGTTACGTAGCCCATGCAGGGAATTCTGATAGTTTGAACACATAAGTGCCCCATGTCGGGAATGCCACGGCGGTGATGATGAGCGTGATAATGCTAGGTCCTATGCCGGCAATCATAAAGTCCTTGGTCCTTATGTGTCCTGCAGCGCTGACGATCGCGTTCGGCGGTGTGCCTACCGGCAAGTGGAACGCAAAGGAACAGCAGACCGCGGCTGGCAGCATAAGATACAGGGGATGTATCTTAAGGGCCACACACTAAGAAAGAGGAAGAACAATAAGTTTGCGAAAATTTTGGAGCAAATTCAAGAAATTCCATTCAAAAAATCATTTAGATATCATTTAGATTGTGTGATGAAATCACAGACATTAATTACCGATATCAATAGAGAAGACTTGAAGAGCAGAGAGAAGAGTGCAAGATGATAATAAGTAAATAATAAGGAATGATAATAAAGAAAATAATAAGTAATAGAGAAATATAATGATAAAATAATAAAAAGTAAATCATATAAAATATATAGAATAGAGAATGTAATTTCTTTTATGTTCCTTCTTCTGTCCTCTAACAATTCAAAGTTTTCTAATATTAAGATGAAGATCATTTGCATCACAAGGAGGGAAGTAATATATGCGAGTTTAGGAGGATTCTCTCAATGAACTTGCAGAAATACAATTGTACTTACCATCTCTGCTAATACTGGTAGAATGATATTCGCCACGGCCACGTTGGATGTCAGTTCAGTCACGTTCTCAGCGAAAAAGCAAACAATCAATAGGATCGCTACCACATGGATCTTTTGCAGACCTATCAGGGATTGGCCGAGTATAGTTGACAATCCCGACGAGGTGCTTCCCGCCGAGATGGCGAATCCACCGCCTAATACAAATATGAGGCTCCAGTGCATCTTCTCATGTATCATTTTCCAGGTTATCAGACCAGACGATGGTTTCGTAGGTCGTTTGCGCAAATCCTTGTCGAATGCATGCAAGAAATTCAACTTTGCCGGAATCATGAAGAAAAGAATCGTTACGGCCATAGCTGTTGTCGAATCTTTGACAGGCCTATAAATTACAAAATCTGTATTATCTTTCATTTCTTGTTTCGTTAATGTAATAGGCGTTTGAAATTCTGTCTAATAAAGTTCGATCGCAAATACGATTACGACTCTACGTAAATTACTTGGAACTTGTAAAACCGCTCAAGATTAGTCGATCGCATTTTAGATTCAGATTTAATAAAGCCCGTCTCAATTTTGTCTAGAACTCCAGATTTATGAAACAACAAAAAATAATTTGGCTATTGTCATCTTACTTTAGTCGTTTACGTTCACGATTATATAATATCCTAAATGGATCAGAATCGATATCTAACGGCATTGGATACTCACAAGTCGGTAATATAAATGGGCCAGCCCTGTATAAATCCAGGATTCCTGAAAAACCACAGGAACACAACGAGAAGGAACAAAATGCCCACGCAAGATTCGTGCCATGAGATCGGTCCAAGTTCCTTGTATTTTTTCTCGATAACAGACATCGCAACTCGTTCGCCTTCCTTCCCGATATCTATTGCGCGAGCATCCTTGCTTTTCGGTCTAAAGAGACCCATGTACATCACCTGCAGCCACAACCATATGAGAATACCCATCAACAACATGGGCGGTACCGAATAGAGCATCCAGGAAGCAAAGTTTACGCCGGGGCTGTTAGGGAAGCGTCTGAAAGTAAATAATATAAGACTTTAAATGACTGTATGACATCATTCCTATGAAAACATTTTGCAAGAATCTCTAAAAGAAACATGAATTTGAAACAATCATTGGATCGTTTTGATTTGGAAGGAAAAAATGTTAATAACGAACAATCGAGAATGTTGAGATTATCGGTACAATTTTCCTTGAAATCACAAATATCGCTCATGATGATACTTGTAACATACGCCGCTGAAAATACGTGGATCGTGAAACTTGTATTATCTATTATTGCATTACTGCACGTACTTTTCAAAGAAGCCCTTCAATGTTAGATTAGTGCCACTTCCGACGATGGTGCCAATGCCACCGAGACTGGAAGCATAAGCTGCGACGAGATAATATACCATGGTACTGTGCGTCGGTTTCTTTTTCCTAAAAAAATTAAACGCATCTAGCTAATGGTGTTGAAAAATATCGGCAAATATTAAAAGTAAAAGTATAAAAGTATAAGTAAACAATATCATTCAGATTCATTCAGATATCGCCATATTCGAGATTTGATATCAAATATCAAACGAATCGGGAACACGAGATACGAGAATGAGCAACAGGTGGTACTCACGTTTCATTACCTTGCTCCTCGATCGCGCTTGGATCATCTTGAATGAACATGTTTCCGAGTCCTTGCTGTAAAGGTGAATTCAAGAAATGATTTCTCTTTGTGACTTGAAGAAATGATTTGTAATCGCAAACGACGAAGGAGAATTCCGCCGAGGGAAACGGAAACTTACTGCTTCGAGTTCCATGAGAACAGTTTCCATTATGGGTATCATCATGGCGGTGGCGGCGGTATTTGAGATCCACATTGAGATGAACATCGTCACGAAGAACAAGCCTAACGTAAGCCTAACGTAAGGGGAATAAGAAATTGTGTTGAAAAAAACTCAATTCATAAAACATTTCGGTATTTCATTCGGAAATCGAGTTTTAATAAATTCGCTGTTCGTCATTATGCAAATCGCGAACTTAATAACGAAAAAAAATCGATTGTATCATCAGGCAGCGGGTTCCATGAGTGAACTTCGGAGACTGACGCACACATAAAGAATATCGAATAGAAAATACCTTCTGTGACTGCAGCCGATCATTCTGATAATGAACAGCGCAACTCGCATGTGCAAACCGGAATTCTCAATCGCTACTGCGATCACTAGACTGCCCAGGAACATCATCGTGGTGTCGTTCATGTAGCACAAGCAAGTTTCGTTGGTAGACATGACGCCCATCAGCGGGTACAATACCACCGGAATTAAGCCCGTGACTGGCAACGGTAGGACTTCAGTCACCCAGAACATCGCCATTAATAGAACGATGTACAGACACTTCATCGCGAGGGACTGCGTTTGGAAAGAAAAAAGGAAACCTTTGATTATTTCGATCGGAATCCAGCTGAATATATCTTACTTATTATTGATCATTGATCAAGTCTCCCTTAACTTCTTTTTTAATCTCTAATAATCCCCGCGTGTATTCCGCTCGTTTAAAATCGAGCGCCACGTTTAGTTTTCGTAATTGAAGGATTTACCTGGTCCTCGATCAGCGCTATCGGGATTAGAGCTAACGGCCATAATACTAAGATGAACGATTGCCAGTAAATGGTCAGGAACTTCAGCAGCGATCTATAGAGCCCGATATCTTTCCTGAAATTAAAATTAAGCTAGAAGAGATAAACGCTAAGAATGCACAGATTATAAATTGAAACTATTATATACTTACACTCTTTCGTTGGATTCAGTGACATCCGGATACGAATCCTCCAATCCCGTAGCCATTATTCTTTACTGAAATCAAGAATTGCGACATTTTAAAATATTATTTCTCTAAAACTCTCTCTGTGAAAAGCCATTATATATATATATAATGCACACGCGCACTCAGCACACATAATTTTAATCACATTATCCAATTAATCGATCTTCAAGCTACTAGAATATGTATAGCATCGATTACGAGCTTTCGGAATAATTTCGCGACCAAAAACTCGCTCCCCTTTTAATTATCTCGATGACACGACTTAATTTATTCGATCCGGATCATATCTTTCCACTTTGCCACATCCATCAATCCCGTCCGATACAATTTTCCATTTCTCTTCTGATTTTTTTACTCGTCAACCTCCTTAATTAATCGCCCGGGATATTGGCCTTGACAAAAACTCAGCCACAGAGGGCCCGAATCGAATCGGATCTCGTGGTATTGTTCGGGCCGCGGCCTTCGCGATTTTTGCATGTATGCATATGCAATGACGACATCGCCGTTTCCGTTTATGTGACACCGGTTATGCGCTCCCCTTGTACAGGGCATATGCATTATAGAACTGACTGCTTGCGCTCTCTCTCTCTCTGTCTCTCTCTCCTCGTTCATTCTCCTCTCGCTCGCTCATTAATCCGCTATTTAATCGAAATGACACCGCCGTCTCTATCCGGGCTCTCTCTGTCTCTCTCTCTCTCTCTCTCTCTCTCTCTCTCTCTCTCTCTCTCTCTCTCTCTCTCTCTCTCTCTCTGTCTCTCTGTCTCTCTCGTGATCATTTAACCCTGCGCCATTTACATCAATAACAATAGATCGGGCTCATTGTTCGGCGGGGCGCGTGTTTTACGGCCACCTCGGTAGAATTATCGCGCGCATAATATCGTTTCGACGTTATCCTGCGGATCATCAAAAGCAGCCATGTAATACGACGCGCGCCAAGCACTTGCTCAACGCACAGCGATGCGAAAGGTCTCGAAGCTTCTTCTCAGCAGAAAATCTGCTGAGGATAACACCGCACGGCGATATATCTCGCGCGATTTTTGCGCATGTTGAGAAAGATCAAGCGTCAATCAACAATTCAGAAGAACAATTTCGGGGACAATCTCGTAATTTGCGTAAGATGCGCATCAGACTTGCGCGCGATGGTTCCCGATCTATTTTCTAATCCAAACGAGACAATATTGAATTTGCGTTAAATCTTGCAATCTTGCCATTTACGATGTGTCGTTCGCGATGTTTAAAATATGCGACAGAGATATTCGTGGTATTTCGAGATTACATGGAATTGTCAAATTTAACATTATCTCGACGAACATCGAGGGAGATTGATGTTAATGGAAACGCGGTGTTGATCATATTAACCGCTAAATGTTAAATGGCGGATCGCTTTTACATTCCGTTGCATTCCGTTTACGAAGCGTGCAATCTTGCAAAAATACAATAGACAGATGAGATCGCGCCGATTATCTTAATAGATCGTGAAAACCCGGGATGCGTGTCCGATAACGCGCGCATTTAACAAGAGGAATCTATAAATTTATTAAAAATAATAATTTCTTAGTTATCCATTAACTTTTGGCGTTAATCTCTTCAGTTTGCGAACGTAAACTTTGATGGACGGTGACATGCAATGCTAATAACTAATGATCAAAGGGAGCAAATAAGCCTTTTAGCGATCTAAGCGATCTCTCCGCAAGGACGGAATCGACAAATGATAATTATTCATTCCGCGTTAATTAATTTACGAATTCCATTCGTTTCGAAATGCATTTGTGCGCATGCGCGCATGTTGGCGATTCGGAGGAACAATGTGAGACATTCTGCAGATTCAATTAGGGATCTTTAAGAGCTCAATCTCGGGCTTTATGCTTGTTAAATGATCCACAGGGATCTATGCGCGCGCGGATGTACAGTCGGAGCTAAATCCATAGTATTTTTAACAATCTTGGAGAGACGTTTCCAAAGTTCACGAAAATAGACTTGACACCGGCACCGGCTTGCGATCACGCTTCCGTTATTATCAGCGAATCATTGATTTTCATGCTTCATCGCACGTGCCCGCTGATTTTGCTATCAATGCGGTTGTCGCTTCGATCGATTTAACGTGATCGATAGATGCCTCGCGGAGTTCGCCATTGGACTCGTTAGCACTCGCGATCTGTTGTTCTTATTATATATTATTATAAATATACACATTATGTTCAAATATGAGATATACGTCAAAGTGACTGCTCGTTTTCTCTCTCCCTTTTCTTTTCGATACTTTTCGAACGGACGCTTTCTTTCCCATCGAGACTGCGTCCATTGTCCATTGAATATAAATCAACACGGCAGGATTGATACGTAAAACCGAAAAAGAGAGATAAAAAATTAAAGAGATAATTTATTAGCAACAAATGCCGACGTCGCAAGCTAAAGAGAAGCCTGCGCGATTTGCGCAACCAGCTGGTTCTTACGCGATTTCTATTGAAACTAATTGGTACATATAATCGCACGTTAATCGCATCATTCATTTACTCTCTCTCTCTCTCTCTCTCTCTCTCTCTCTCTTTCTCAAACTTCGCGATGACTTCGTTCAACTGCGTAATTCCGTGTACGTAACTCTATATTCCGTGTCGCACGGAGTGCGAAAAATTGCATACTTGCGCGCACGCAAGTGCCGTGATAAACTAGAACGTTCAATTAGTGCAACAATTACGCGCGCAACGTTTAATCGTACGCGTTTTGAGCAACCGGGGGATACGGGCTCTCGTTGCCATTCATTCGCGCCGTCATCGCAGCATTGAATTCCGAATAATAATAACAATCAACGTGCGTCAACGCGAGGAAACCGCGCGGTCATCGAGGTGTCGAATCGCGAGATCATGACGAGAATCGGGGCATATCTCTATGTTTCTTTCTTTTCTGCTTCTCGCTGCTGCTGCTCCGAGATGCGCAAAATGCAGGGTCGCAGGAAAGGTCAATTGCTAACTTGTTGCTTTTGCTAACTTCCCGCGATATTTTTACGTATTTCATGTGCCGTTCTTTGCTTGGACGATTTGTGAGAGAAGTAATCTCTACACTGAAAAGAGAATCCGATCCGTAGGCAAACGCAGAGAGTTTGAAGGATATTTTTGAGGAGGAATAACCATCCGAACTTACGGGCGAATTATATGAAATTACTTGAAATAATTTGTACATATTTATATACATTAAAGAGTCGGCAAGTTTTCAAAAAGAATATCTCAGATTCTCCAACTCTCGGAACATGACGGAGTGATGGACCGAACGAGCAACTAGAAGGATGGAGAGAAAAAGTAGCGATTCATAGATCGCTGAGGAAAATTTTTCGTTTCATCCAAGTAATTTCATCAGCTTGTCTTATCGAAAAGAAATTCATTCGAGTATTTTCCTAGTTTATGTATTCATTTCGCTGAATGAGCGCATGCGGGATATCTCTAGTTATTCACCCCAGTTGTCATTTCGTAATATATCCACGATATTACGTTATAATATAATCGCACGTGTTCGATATCGCATTCTGATTTGCGGGATCGTCGCGAGCCATCGCGTTTCATCGTCATCGAGCCTTGCATCCATCATTCTCGTTGACGGGCATTCATCAACGATGCGCGCGATGCACCGTTACGCGCCGCATCGCCGCGAGTGTTAATATCGATGGATCGACCGGGGTTAAATTCTCGTCGTCGAGACTCGCGAGCGGAATTAAATCAAAAGTGAGGCGCGCGCGCCGCCGCCACTGCCGCCGCCGTGGCGTCAGAAATAGACAGAAGATAAGAATTATTCCACGTAGTTTTGCCTCCCAGTTTTTCCCTCGCGCGCGAAACTTAACACCGCCTAGGCTAACGGAAATCGGCTGATGCGTCGCGATCACGGGGTCAGAAAAAATTTACAGCCGCGATTAGAGCAAATTATGACGCGTATTTTTCGATAAGCCGGCCTCACTCGACTCTCACTCGATAGAGATCTCACGAATTCCAAACGGATCTCGCACTGCGAATCCTTCTTTTCCTTCTTCCCAGCCTTCGCATACAAGCTCGTACAAGAACTGCCTGAACTTATATACCTGCTGTCTCAAGAGCGTTTTCAGGCTTTGAGCATGAAATTCTTCATTCTCCGGTATTGTTCGCTCCGTTTCGCATCCGCTCATGTTTCGGAGAACAAAAGAGAAGAAAATATCTAGAACGAACAGTTGTAGGTCAAGTTCGAATATCCGATGAAAACGGATGGAATCCGAGAAATGTTAAAAACTGCGAAGCAAAAATTGACTAGAAAATTGGAAAGATGAATCTGAGAATAAGATGACATGAGATTTTCATAATTGTGGCCCTTTTCTCTTTGACCGAGGATCACATGATTTGCAAAATACTTCATATTTGTATGAATCTGCCTCTGTAACGGTGAATGAATCTTCTTCTTCTTCTTCTTCTTCTTCTTATAGTGCCATACGCTCGTGTAGCGCGTAGGCGTTTACGTGTTTATTGCGGATCGTGCCCTTCTTCTGCACAGCTAGATAAAGATGGCAGAATAAAGTTTATGAACGCAAGATTGTCCTGGACGATGATAGTCCCTTAGTCATCGTAGATTCCCTTCGAATTGTCAATTTCGCTGACGAAGCAATGAACGCTCTCGTTTCAGCGATTCGGACATAGATGCAGGTATGAAACAATGACTTGGAATGAAAAAGAGACCACGCCGCGAGGTGAGACAGAGACGGCGAAAACATGCCGTCACTCTCGTAATCGGCCATACGCATGCATATCTATCGCGAATTTATCGCGTGCTTCCTCAGATGCCCTCACGGGCGGGCAAGTGAGCAAGGCGATCCATTCGGCTGCTGCTTCTCTCTCTCTCTCTCTCTCTCTCTCTCTCTCTCTCTTTGTTCGGATGCACCCCCACCGAAAAGCACCCACTGCGCTCTCTCTTCGCAGAGCGTCCACGCGCGCGAAAACTGCACCGGCCTGACGCGGCACGCGCGGTGTGCGCAGTAAATAATGAGATAAATTCGATTCGCGGCCGCACGAGAACGCGAGAAAGAAATCTCTGCGGACGCGTGTCGCAACGCGGGAAAATCCACGTGGCTCGCGGATCACGGATCGCGCCTAACGAATGTCGACATGCAGTGTTACCTGATTAATCACCCACCGGTGGGAGAATCGTGCCCTCGTTCGTGGTACGATTCGCGGCACTTGCTCAGTCCTCAGCTCACTGTCCAGCTGATGTGTATCTCCGTTACTTCCGAATGACGGATTCTCCACACTGTCACTGAGCTTTCCGTTCTGTTCTGTTGCGCACTCACTGATCGTCTGAGCCGAAAGCATGCGGGTTCAGGTTTCTTC
Source organism: Eciton burchellii (assembly GCA_020341155.1). Lineage (NCBI taxonomy): Eukaryota > Metazoa > Arthropoda > Insecta > Hymenoptera > Formicidae > Eciton > Eciton burchellii. Next base: position 261,731 of record JAHMML010000010.1, on the reverse strand, counting down.
AGGCCTCCACCCCACCCCTGCATTCTCTCATCTTCCCTTTCTCCCCAACTTGTCCATCTGTCTAACTCCCTCTCGCACTATTCTCTCTCTCTCTCTCTCTCTCTCTCTCTCTCTCTCTCTCTCTCTCTACACCTCTCTTTCTGTTTGCTTTCTGAGGACAGGACAGCTTAATTTCTTCAGCCCCTTCAACTTTTGATTCATTAAGGGCGATCGGTGATACTATCTCCCCTCTTTCCTGCAAAAGCTGCCCTACTGCTGATCTATGATGCTCGTCGTGTTACGTAATGCGTCTTTGTGCATGATGAAAAATAGGACGACCTGTCGTGACGAGGAGACATAGTTTTGCGAAAATCAGGATTCGTCCGAGGATTCGTTGGAGCGAATTACATCCCGGCGGTATTCCTGACGGCACAGCATGAAATTCGTAATTCCGGTCGCGAGCCGAGGATCTTAACGTTCGGAAATTCATTTGGCCTCATCAGAAATGTGCGAATCGTCCTCAGAGCTCGATCCGCGGCGATGTAATTCTCGAGTCAAGTTTGCACATGCCCGCCTCGCGTTGTTTCGGATTACATATTCCGCTCTTGACTTGGCGATTAATTTATTCACATGGCGATCCTTCGTTGATCCTTCCAATCTCTCACTTTTACTTCCTTGTTCGGAGCTAATCAATCCTCACACTTCGACGTTCGATCTGTGCTCGAACGTCATTCGAATTATCGAGGAGGATTTACCGAGAAGGAAAAGACTGACGAAAGCAGCTCTGCTATTTAAAAATCCGTGCTTTGGGCGATCAGAGTTTCAGACATCGCTTATGATGTCCCTAGCCGAACATCGTGATGTCTCTAGCCGAATCGAGAAACTCTTCAGAAAGAAAGAGGAAATCCTCGCGGTTTCTCCCCCGCGCGGATTCCCCTTCCTAAAACTTGGATAATATCATAAGCCGTTCATGTAACCCTGTCATTATCATTGTTGCCGTTACATTACGCTAATGAATCGATTACCTCATACCGTTCAGAAAGTCTTATTCCGAGATCATCCGGAGGACAGTCGTGTTTTGAATTCCGTCACTCTCCGCGACACCGATTGCGGCCTCGCCGAGCGTCATCGGATGCATCGCGACGCGCACGATCGAGAAAGCCGGCCTCATGGGCTTGCACTTCGCTTGGTCAACAGGGAGACTGGTGCGGAGGTAGCAACAAGAAAATCTACATTCCTTCGTCCCGGCCAACAGCGTGCTGTAAGGAAGGGGCAGACTCGGTTATGTGCAAAACGTGCAGGATGTGGCCGCAGGGCATCCAAGTTGTATGAATGGATGAATGAATGGATATGAGTGAATGAACGCGTCAATAATAAGTCATCTTGTCCGCTCGGCGGAACTGCTCAAGGCGGGTCATTTAAAGCAGGACATCACCGAATGAGCCGTGAATGTGAATTAAATTTATCCGCCCGCTCATTCGGGATGAGCCGGTGCGAATAAGTGATCACAGTAACAGAAACTATGGAGGATTGTCGTCGGTCGTTTCCTCCGCGTCGCGTGAATTCATCGAATGCCTTTCATCGCGTGACTCAAGAATTTCATAGTCGATATACCGTTCGATCGAGTTGCGACTCGCCAGAGTTCCTCTCGTCACGGCATTGTTCACGTCATTTCACGTTTTTTTATATTCGCCAGAGATCAAACGGAACTTGCGAGGCGAGACACAGCGTAGGATCGAGTTTGAATTTACCGTGCTAGGAGTTAACCCTTTCCGGAGCCCGGAGACTTTTTCCGGCCGCATTACGGAACGCGATTGCCTGAAGAGGATGTAGAGAACTCGTAATCCTTGGAGATTACTTGTCGATCGATCAAAATCGAAAACTGTACAGATCTCAAGCTGGGACAACCTGGGCTTCTCATTTCGTTTTCTCCAGTGCAATGTGAATGGAAAATTCATCGAGGAAGCGTATATTTGTAAAAAAAAATTCTGTGTTCGCGTAATCTTGTCCTATGTAATCCGGTAATCCCTTTGTCGCTCCTCAGAGGCGGCATCCGAGCTATCTGCTAGATTTGCGATGCCATCTCAGAGGGAATAACCGAGTGCAAAGTTTCATGTTCACTGTATCGAAGGCCCTTCACAAAAAAAAGGAAAAGAGGAATCATAATTGAGGGGGGAGGAGAAGGCTCGTATAATTTATATAGCCATGCTATTTTATTCCGCTAGTATTTAGTACGCGTTATTTTTTTTTAGAATTTCTGCGAATCGATATTTGTCGTGTCTGTACATCGCAATGTCGATTCGATTTTGCAGAAATCGTCGCGGAAATTGTCTATCAACAGCGACAGCGATGACGCAAGCAATAGCCGTGATAATGTTCGCCGCGGCGAATGTTTCGCGTTATTGGCAAAATAATGTCAGGAAATAATCGGCGTAATTTATAATCGACGTTTCCCGAGGTGTCTGTCTCCGGTTTTATAGAATAACGCGAGTATAAATAACGTCGTGTCCCACATTAACTCGCCGTGTTTACGTGATTGCTTTTGTCTGCTTTTCTGTCTTTCTTCTCTCTCTCTCTCTCTCTCTTTTTTTTCTTTTTTTCTTCTTTTTTACGGGACAACCGTGGCTCGCAGGAAATCGCGCATCTCTTTCGAGCGTTTACGCGTTTCGCCAACCAGTCATTAATTTATGACGCTGTTATCTCGCGTCGATTTGCCGAGAGCGTGAAGCGAAAGTACTAAGCGTCATGATCTCTTGTCGATCTCGAGAGTACTCTTCTCGAGTACTCTTCTCGTGAAGATGCTCGCGATCGAAGCGATTCAATTCGCATTGTCAATTTGCATTGTCCCCCTGAAGTGTCATCGTTCCATCGGTATATCGATATCGGTTCATTAGTTGATCAACAACTGCTCATCGCTCAATTATTTATGATGCTTTATAAGTAAGACGCGTTTTAATCTGTCACTCGCGTCACTCGTTTGAAGTTCCGGTTTCGTGAAAGAAATGCATCGCCGTCCTCTTTCAATCAGAAGAAAAAAGCAGAGGTACTTTAGAAATGTTCGTCTTTTCTCGGTTTTTAGTAATAAATTTAGGGTAATAATCATAATCATAATCTTCGTAAGCGGTTTCCAGCGGCGATTTGACGCGTTCCTTTCTTTCGCGATTCTCCATTGATTTTCCATTTCTCTCGTTAAAAGACGTATTCTTGGAATGCTGCTCTTGATGCTTGGAGACTTGTAACGTGTAATTTGCGTGATTGCGGAAGGCTAGTCGCTTTACCATTACGATAATAATATTATAGATTAAATCATATCAAATTAAGCGTTACGTAATGATTTTTATTCGCGTGTGCAGGTCGCGCGCATTTAAGGAGATCAACGAACGGATCTTCTCTTTCCAAGTATATCCCGCCACGACCGGAATGACGCTATTTTAGATAAACGTTGAGAAAGACAATGTCAAGGCCTAATTGCGGAGTCGTTAGGACATTTGTCTCGTTTCGCGTAATTCAGATGCGATTACGCGCTCCGTAAGCACAGAATGAACACAAATTAACCGCAAATTGACCGCAAGCCGGATCGATCTGCTAGGCAGAATGTTTATTTAATATTATCCTTATTAAAACAGGACTACATATATAGGGCAGAGGAATGATGATATGCGCGATCAGCATTTTCAGAGCGGTGTCAATCAATCAAAGATCGGAAGCGACCAACGTTTATACGTTAATTGTTCTTGTTCTTGTCCGCCGATGGCATTTTTTTTTTATCAAAGTATCGGCTGCCTTTGGATGCGCGAAGAGCAGCTATCCTTTGATGTCGAGAAAACTCGGATCAGCTCGTTCGAGGAAGCCAAATTTGCTTTCATTGTGTCGAATGAAATTCTTCGATTAAATTTTCTCGGCTTCAGCTTATTTCCTTTGTCCTTCTATCCTTGATTTCTTTACATAAACGAGCGTAAGAGGATAAAATAAAATACGTAAATAGAATCAGAATAGGATAAACCGAAATTACGGCATTAACGAAGAACGAATTAGACATAATAATCTAAATTCCGTCAGGAATATAGATAATTGGTCGCAATTGTCACGATATTATTAGAGTCTCGCATTTCTATTCCCTGTCGTTCCGATCGACTGTAAACTTTCTATCTGTGGCACAATTTATCGCGCTAATCGAGAACGATACGAGTTACAGATTAAAATGCAGCGGAACATTCACAATGAATCATTGCGTCAGTATCAATATTTTCCACGTGTATACGTAAAATTTTGGTAACTAAACCCATAATATTGCTCGTAAAACGCGATAAATTCACGGACACGCGTTTTGCGATCACGAATACGTACTTACGTACAATACATGAGCGCGAGCGTGCGCGCCGACATCCATGAAAAAAACCGTGGACTGATAGAGCTTGAGATGGACGGTCGGACAGACGCGGATACCTGTAAATTTTTCATGGATAATACATTTCTTTACAACTTTACTGTGCGGCGTGCACAGAAATGTGCGTTTTCCCGGGCAGATAGCGTCTCCTTTAGCGTTTCCTTGCCGCACGATTTCGCCGTTAATTCTGCGGTTAATTCGAGATATATCCGGTGCTGTAAAATCAAAGATTAGCGCGCACTTAAAAGTTAACGGTACCGGATAAGTTTATAGCGACGGAGCGCCGCTCCCATAAAATACGTCCACGGAATTGGAGAGAGCGAGCGAGAGAGAAAGAGTTTGGCGCGTAATTCAATTGAATTAAATCGCGTTTGTTCACACTCGAATTGCGAACTCTCGATCAATTTGTCAAGGAACCGGTAAAAAAAATGCAAGTTACATAATGTCGTTCACTTCGCCGCTGTGTAATTTACATTTTCATTTTCGTACGTGCCAGCTCGTTAATGATTTTAGACGTCCGTCGCGCTCGGCGCATGACTCGATCGGCACACGAGTCTCTTAAATACTCGAAAAACAACGCAAAGTTAAGGCAATTAATTATCCTCCTCGGACGGAGTCATCCAGCCTCGGATTGATTCAATTGCCTTTTACTTGCGTCTTTACGACAGTTTAATCTTAGCTAAGAGTAAGAGAGAACTAGGCTCGCGAATACGAGAAGAATCGAGGAAAGTAACCGGTGAGAAAGTAAAAAAAGACACAGAATCTTAATATTATATATAGCCGATGAGAGATAACGAAGCGCGATTTGTTGAACTTAATTTGGAGCCGTGTACAGCAGGGAAAAATCGCTGGAAGCGATTAACGATTGTTATTATTCGCTAATAAGCCTTTTCCGTCAAAACATCGACCGCCTTTTAACTGACGCGAAGAGCCATTGTGTCTTAATCGCGCATAGGCACGTGAGCGCTTCGACATGAGCGCTTTTTGTCCTCAACGATCGGCTATCAGTCGATCGGTCCGAGTCTCACACGCGATCGACTCACCACCGAACCTATTCGTTATAAGTATCAAGCCTTGTTTCTCTGACCGAAATTTCTCTGCATTCGCCGCGGAATTCCTTCTCTTCCCTTGTAGAAAAGATTTTCCTACAGGTACACACACACACGCGCGCGCGCGCGCGCGCGCATCTCATGAAGAAGCGAATTCGTCACGCGCACGTGCGAAAACCGCAGAGACACGCTCACGCGATCTACCTGCGACGAGAGCGAATCGTCTGCGATATACGATCCTGCACGTGCTTTTGGCGCGGAAGTGTTCTGTTTGGCACTCCGTGCTTGAGAATTTGTTTCTCGCGTTTCGCCGAACGCTGGACGGACACGCTTTACGTAAGAGTGCTAGAACGGGATAGATTAATTGATCCGTTAAGTGCGAATATCACGTGTATGTGCGCGCCTTATGTCAGTCGTTTAACCCGCGAGAGCGTCTGTCTGGCGGCGATAATTCGCGAAAGCAGGCATCAGCATACACGTGCGCGCGCGGGCACACGTGCAGTTAGTAACATAATAGTTCTCTCTAGTTTCCAAGATATATATGTGGTCTCTTTAAAGACCACTTGCTTGCTTTGCTCTCGCTTGAATTTATAATTATAAACTCAAGGTTGCTTACGTGATTTCGCCGATCGCAAGCACCCTCGTCATCCAACAACCGCATAACGGGACTTGATAGTTTTTCATTTGCTCATAGCTTGCACGTGGTGGTACCTACGCGTCATACGGCATGGTCAGTCATCTGTTTTAATCTGTACATAATCGTCGATTAAATAACGCACATGCCTATCACCACTGAGTATCGCGAGCGATGATCGAAATACGAAGCCAAACAGATGTATTCAACAATCACTGATCATCGGTCGGCCTGTGCTTTTCGCGGCAGTCCGCGAGATTCATAACACAACAGGTCATCATAGAGGATGATGATACGTTCCGTATCATACGAATCTGCATGAGTGTGCAAACAAACATACGTACATATGTATGTATATATCATTAATTTCTTGCTTTTTATTTCAAGCATTGACAATTTCAAAACCAGATTTTTATCGCAGTCAGCGGTCCGATAAATGACTTAAGGTTGCACCGAAAGCGATGCAGACTTTATTGATATTTTATTGATGAAAATCTTCTTTTTCGTGTCTTTATAAGTAAATTTTTAGCTCTATAAGAAGCAAGAAATTAATTGGTATTCCTTTTATGTGTATATAATGTATGTATGAAAATGTAGGAATTTCATTTCTTTTGTGTGTGTGTGTGTGTGTGTGTGTGTGTGTGTGTGTGTGTGCGTGCGCGTAAATATGTAAATATGTCTGCAATCTCTCATTTTAATTGTATATTCTAAAAGCTTGTAAAGTTGTATCTTGTTACAGGAAACTAATTTAAAACGTTATACGAGCACTGTCGCTATTTTCTCATGTTACACAAGACCCACTGACACATTGCGGCACATCGTTAGACACCTTTTTTTCCTCTGTAGGGGACCAAGTCTATTAATAATCGTTAGCAAAAGTCATTAGCTTTTGGCCGCCGGGCGAGATCACATTTTTCATGCGCATCGTTATTGTTCACACGTAATAATCATTATGTAATTTCATGCGATTGCGTTGGCATCGCGTATCGGTGCATCGTTACGCCGTTTCTCGATTTGTTTACGAGCGTGCAACGATTAACGCGCGTTTATCACTCCGATATATCGGCGCGACGGTTACAATCGATCGCACGAAAATCGGTACGCGATCCGGCCGTGAACCCGGCGTTTGGATAAAATCGCGGTCGCGATGTCGCGCGTCCATGAGCTTAACATTGAACTGACGCCTCGGCACACCCGTGCAGTGGAATACGAACGACCAAATTGGACCCGACTCAATTTTATCCCGAAGGCCAAGAGTGCGATCGCTGCTGCTCCAAAGAGGCCTAGGAGGCTATCTAAGGAGACAGAAATCGGTGTAGATCTTCACGAGCGCGATGATCATCCGAGCGATTTTGTTTGTTATCTGCTGCGATCGATGCTGCCAATCGCGATCTGCTGAAAGTATCAGAGCATCAAATACGAAATTATGAGAATTAATGAAACAGGGACGAGGCATTGACACGAGATTGACGAAGACAAAGTACAAAGGATAATACATACATATGTGAATAAAATTATTTATATAATTATAATATGTATACGTATAAAATTATCATGTCAATTTGTATCGATTGGTATCGATATAGAAAAATAGAACGTACGCGCCAAGAATTTCATGTAATTCTGTATGTGACATCGTCGATTCAAATATTTTCCATTTACATGGAATAGCAGATTCGCGGAATCTGCAGTCCGCGCTTTGAAGCACCTGCTGGAATTGTGACTTTGTTCCTTTACAGAGAAGTACAGGGTGTACGCGAGCGTGTCGTTCGCGGTGCTATTACTGGGGGTCGGCGTACCCCTTTGGTGGCACACCACGGCAGTGCCCCGTGTCGCGCTCCCCTACACCGGCATCAGTGAGCTATCGCAGCTGGATATCAGGATCACCACGAAGATCACGCTGGCGGCGCTTTCGCGCGACCGCGCCGAGCTGCTCGCGCGAGAGATCAGGCGAGCGTTCGCGAATGCTGGTGAGTAAGCTTAGAATAACGCGATGCGGAAAACACGATAACACGATTCCACGTTGATAATGAAAACGCGATGAGCGCGAGAATAACGACACAAAATGTTGACGGCAGGAGCGCTTCGAAGGATTCGCGTAATGTCATCGTTAATTATTCCTCGGATTTATACCGGATTTACGCCTCGGACCGATTCAATCGCCTTTTACCTGCGTATACTTTGCAATAGTTTAATCTTGGCTAAGAGTAGGAGAGAATTACTCGCGAATACGACGTCCGGAAGATAAAATGAATTGAAGATAAAATGAAGAACCGGTGAGAAAGTAAAGAACGACTGATGGCACAGAATCGTAATATATATAATAATGTGTGTGCATGTATAGCCGTAGGACCGATGAGAGATAACGAAGCGTGTGCGCGATCGGCTTAGTTTAGAACGGCGTGGATCAGAGAGAAATCGCTGGAAGCGATCGCAAGGGATTAATGATTATTATTGTTGGCTAATAAGCCTTTCCCCGTCAAAACATCGACCGCCTTTTAAGCGGCGTAAAGAGTCATTGTATCTTAATCGCGCATAAGCACATAAGCTTCGACTAGCGCGTTTGGAAAGCGCTTTTCGTCTTCAGCGACCGGCTGATCATCAGTCGATCGATCGGTCCCAGTCTCACATGCACTCGCCATTCGTCGCAAATCTATTCGTTATAAGTATCAAGCTTCGTTTCTCTAACCGAAATTTCTCTGTATTCGTCACAGAATTCCTTCTCTTTTGTAGGAAAGATTTTCCCACATACACACACGCGCGCGCGCACGCGACCAGTCGTTTAACGCAAGAAAATTTGAATATTTGCGAATATCCAGCATGTTTCTCATCTCAATTGCTGACACTGACCCGAATACGTGCATCTATAAAAATGAATGAAGGACCTTTGACCTTCCTAGCTCGATGCCCGCGATGAATCGAGTATTACTCGAAGACCGGCAATGATCTTGATTGTATCGCGGTGTCAAGGTAAAGGAACATTCGCCTTTTACGTCCGCGTGCCGCGAGACAAGACAAGAGTAAAAGTGAAAAAGGAAACCGACGAGAAATAACACTTTGCTTGAAATATCCAAGTTGATAAAGAATCGAATACATATAATAAGAATAACGATAAAATCCACGTTTAATAATAAGTCAACGACATAATACTGCTCACATGATTCTTTCGAATTAATCGGCGATTTCGGCGGTTTGCAGATTGAAATTCCTTTCCTGCAACAATCTTCTGTTTACAATTTTCAGAGATATACCAGCTGGATGTAGAGTACCAGGTGATCTCCAACAACCTGCTCGCGTCTGCTGTCACGTATCACGAACTCGAGAAGGTGGCCTCGACCTTTGATCTGGAAGTGGGCAATCTGCTGTTATTGGAAGCAACAAATCTGAATGATGCCGTTCTGGTTGGCTCCAAGAGGACGCTGTACTTCTCCACCGAGACCAGTAAGACGATCGATCCGAGCACAGGCCCAGAGCCGAGCCCGCCGTCAACAGCTCGATGATCGGCTGATAAATTGCATCTTTTGACTCGGTTTGATCCGGAGTTACGTCAGGGTCGATGATCAGCTTACTGGTTTATTGGCTTGATACGTGTTGCGATATTTTCATTTAAGGCGATTTAGAAAACGCATGCTGTGATTCATATCTAATGCAGAGTGCATTAATGCATTTCCGTTCATTGCGTATTAATCGTATTAATAATAAAATCGTAAATAATAGAAGAGGATAAGCGGGAATGTTTTACAAATTTATCGTAAAAGATTCATGTGGCACGTGATATTATAGTCTCACATAGAATTAATAACAACTTGACGATTTGATTGCTAGTAATTAATATTTTCTTATTGATTGAATCAATATTTTGACGAATATGTTTCTCGACAAGGCATTTATTAAAATATAAATTCCAAAGAAGTGTCTTGTCTTCTTTCTATACTCTTCTAAACGCTTCTTGCTATAAATAAAATACTACGATATTTCCAGATGCTGTTCAATTGATACAGGTGTTATCGCAGTGGATCCTGCATGACAAATCATTGGCTCTAACAAAAAATGCTCTTGCCGAGCCCACAGTATACAGTCTGGACGAGGAGAATAGGAGACGATTCCCGACCAGCCCGGCATACGACGTTTTAATTACTCTGGTTAACCCCGATCCCGAGAAGTTAAAGGTCGTGTGGAATCTAAAAACGGTAGCCGAAGGTAACATTTGTATGTGACAGTATTGACATGTGCAAGATTTTGTAGAAATTTTTAGGAAATTCTCTTCTCAGAAAATCTAATAACAATCCTCGCATTGAACACAGATAAGACTCAGAATTAAAACGATTAATGTTGCTTCTCGCTAAATATAGCACAAATAAGCTTCCAACATATTCTTTAAAATACTTCTTACTACTTAGCTACGATACAATTTTCCATTATTCAAGATCCTATTTTTATAATATAACAATTTATTTGTTACTCTTTATTTGTAATCTCATAATTTATTAAAACGTAACTTAACTTTTTATTATTGAACGCACTGGCAGCAACGCAGGTTGCTGCCAGTTAAAGAAAAGAAAAATATTTGGTATATATCTGAGATATGTTGAAATTTAATTTCTCTTTAATTGCAGAATATATGCAGCCGTTCTTAGACGAACTGTCCATTCTGAGTAATTTCTCTGTGAAGTCGCAATGGTTGTACTTGCTACCGTTGAACGTTAATCCGAAGCAGATACCCGACAGCAGCCCGAGTCGCCGACACTTCGCCCTACGCGAAAGCGTCTTACCACAGCTGGTGACGCCGTTGGAAAAGAAATTAGGTTCGTAACGCGCGCAAAAAATATACGCGCATCCAAGCATCTCTGATTCAATTTCAGCATCACAGGTTAGTCTTCATCCGTGCATCAACCTCGTCATTTATACGGTGCCATGCGACAACGCACCCTTGCACATTTATACCCGCAGCGGACACCGATCGCGTACGAATAGCAACGTGGAGGCCTTCCTATCGCCGAGGTATCTTCCAAATTCTTTCGTCTCGTTTCATTAACGTTCATAATTCTATTTTCAACGCATCTGGTTGTAATTGATTTGCGCTGATAGTCAAATAATTTCTTTGATTGAAATATATCTTGAATTAAAAAGTAAATGTCTTTTGGAAACCGATTGAATTTAGAAATTTCAATTGAGATTGTTTATTCATTGTAGATGGGGTGGTGTGGTGCTGATCAATCCACCGTCAGAAGTCTGCGAAGGTGCGCAGGAAAATGAAACTGTCACTATAATTCCCGAGGAAACTGCTGTGATAGGCACATTTCTGGCACAGCTCAGATTATTGCTGGGCATCCCGGAAACGGTAATGGCAATCTTAAAAAAGCGTGTATAAAAATCTGAATATTCTGCAATCTTTCTCTTAGTCGGCTGTAAAATATTTAAATTTGAAGAAATTATCCAATTACCAGCATAAGCAATGAACGATTACAGAAATCCATCAGTGGTGTGACAGCAGTGCCTTTAGTGGGATTAAAATCACGCGATTGGGAAATGGATTCCCTGCTTAGATTCCGTACCGTCGAGCAATTGACTTCGGCAAAATTGACCCTGCAATCGCTTGCACAGCTGCTAAAAGAGATCAGCAACATCGTCATCACGGATGTAGTGGGCAACAGAATCAAATCCGCGCTCGAGCTGGTGCACGAATCTGCCGAATGTTTACGACGTGGCGACCTCGAACGTAGTTTCATCCTCAGCAAAGAAGCCTTCGTCACTGCTGAGGCAGCATTTTCCGATCCTACGCTGCTGGCACTTCTCTATTTCCCTGAAGATCAGAAGTGAGTGAAAAATATTCAGGCTATTTCACAGGAGAAAACAGAGCAAACCAATTGTTTGAAAAGAAAAAGCGGTAGCGCTAGCCGTTTGCAACAATCTAGGAAAGAAAAAGAGGAGATACATTTTCTGTCACAAATTATATATAACGTTACAACGGACAGATAATTTACTCTTTGATATATATTTACAAATTACAAAAGCTCGTTGATTATATTTTCTTTTTTCTTTTTTCAAGTTTTATTTCGCGTAAAATATAAAATTAATAGGTGACATTACGAATCGATAAGTATCTATCTTTTAAATTACATTACGAGTAACAATTTTGCGGTGTTGCAGGTACGCCGTGTATATTCCCCTATTTCTGCCGGCGATGATACCGGTGCTCTTATCGTTGAAAAATATACGAAGATACTACTTCCCCGAGAAGAATAGTAGCACAAAGAGGAAGATGGGTCACGCAAAAAGTGAGAATGATGAGGACAATAAACCGAAGATCGGGTAACGAAAGGCACTTATTTGATCGATGACGAGATGATTACATGTGTGTTACGATCATGCGATCGCTCGTTCGAGATCATTTTGACCAAAGGTAATGTACAGCAATAATAGACGTGTAATTTCATACATTCGTTACATACCGTTTTTATACATATGAGGTTTTGTCGTAGCAGTATATAGCATCGACAGTTTATCGCAAAGCTCTTCATTCGTATCCTCTTATTCACGCATAGCGCCAGAACATTATCCGACTTAACACGACTGAGACGACGTAACACGCGAATTTAGGCGTATTAAAGCTGATTCCGTTAGTCGGGATCAGCTTAACGATTATTAAGTACGAAGCTAATTCTAAAAGTTTTCACCATCGGGCGTGTAACTCGCGACGAGAGTCACGCGCGAAGAGAAAGTATCGAAAGAACGCGTATAAAAAGCGACAATAGCCGTTTCGAGAAAAAAAAAGTTAAATGAGACGTGTGTATGTGTGTTTGTGTGTATGTTTGCACATGTGAAAACATTCGCACAATAAAGAAAATGTAATAAACGATTTTTCTCTTGAGCCATTTTCTTTCTATCTTTCTTTTTCTTTTTCTTATTCGTTTCAGTCGAACGATGAGCATCATCAAGCAAATCGCAGATATATTGTATAGCTTACACATTTCATTCTCTTTCTTTCACTCATTCTTTCTCTTTCTCTTTTTCTCCCGCACGTTGTACATCGAATTGGATGACACGATCCGTTTTGTTGAAATTTTTCTTGATTGACAGAATTTCATGTTTATGCATTACGAAACGTGACATTGCGCATATTTTCGTCACGGGATACACGCGCGGTCGAGATACCCACATACGCACATCGTCACGCATCCAAACGCGAGTCCCTCACGACGTCCTCCCTCTCGCATCCTCCTCTTCGATCAAATTACAAAAAGTTAATCGATTAGATCGTTAGAAACAACTACGAGCTCTATGTACACGTATATCAAATCAATCCTCAACCACATTACCAAAAGGTTACAAAAAAAATATTTCGAACGTTAAGTTACTATAAAAAGAAAAAAAAAAAAAAAAAAAAAAGAAAAAAAAACGAGAAAAAAAATAATATGCATGTCCATCTACCCTGAGAGACCGCTTTCCTTTCTTTCCTTTTCTATTCATCTAATTAAGTTAAATAAACGATTCAATGTCATTTAGTAAGAGAAAAAAAAAGACGCAATAATAAAAGTTGGCTAGACAATATAAAATTGTTAGCTGCACAACGCAGCTTAACTAAAATAAAATACGTATATATGTTTAAAAAAGGAAAAAAAGAAGGAAGATAAAATAAGAACCGTTGTTTGATCAACATTAAAAATAATTGCTCATGAAATGCGATATGCAAGTAATAAATAGCAATAATGGAATACCCTTCTTGTGACGGAAATAAAAGATCTTGACTGTTCACGTTTCAACTATGTCAAGAATTTAAAAACGATAATAATAATTATTATTATAATAATAGTAATAATATCTAAATAAATGATATCTCGTAAAGATACGACGTAAAGTGTGCGTAAGTAGCACGAGTTATCGGTGAGAGATGATAACGATAAGATACGCTGAGGAGAAGCATTTCGTCACGCGATAATACACACAGCTTTTTTCAGGAATAACAATGACGATACGGCATCTCATCAGCATCATTATGCTATCGTGTTCGAGCGCGCGCGCATATACGATCTCAAACGGTAGCTGGACACTGTTAAAAGTAGAAATAAATTAGTCGTCGAATCGAGGAGCTTACTTGTACGGAAAAAAAAAAAAAAAATARAAAAAAAACAGTAAAGAGCAATTAAGTCAACAGGGACTTTGAACTAATTGTATCGCGTGTTGCAGAGCATCAGCGATATTCTGAAAAACAGGTACACCTTCGCGCGTCGCGTAGTCCGACAGGTACATCCTCCCCCGGTTGTAGTCCTTTCTGGCTTGTTCAGTCAGCTGAATCAACAGAAAGACGATTATTCACATCGATGCGTAATCTCGCATTGCTAATTATTACAAGTCATAAATTGTTCAAGATTGATTCATCGAAGGACTTCAATCTACGTGATACATACGTGACCGAATGTGTTATCGAGTTATCTTTAAAAATTCACTTCTCTCTCTCTCTCTCTCTCTCTCTCTCTCTCTCTCTCTCTCTAATGAAATGCTAATGTGCTCTACATTGATTTTTGTAACAAGCAATGTACGTCAGTGTCCCAGAATACCTTACCTGTTCGCCAGACACGATACAATTCTCGGGGAGAGTTTGAACACAGAGGACGAGCTTAGCGCGCAGTCCGATCAAATGAGCTGCCAACGCCATGATGGCGATGCCACGCGAGTGCTGCGGCACTATTAACAGGATCAGCCGCGAGTTCTTCATCTTCTGCAACTCCTGCGGCAATACTCTTACGTTGTACTCGTTCAGGCTAGGTCGATGCAGAGACAATCTCATTGATCTGTAATGAAATGTGACGAATGAGAGGATAGGAAAGTTTACTGACAATTCGTGACTGATCAAATATCACAGAACGATACTTACTCTATCAGCGGCACTGCGGAAGATTCTAACCAAAACAGATCTTTACTGACTACGCCGACGTAGATATCCCTCTTGTCAGACTCCTGTACAAAAGAATTGGCCCAACCTGGAAAAGAATTTGAATTAGAATAATTTCTCGCGCAAAAATCCCGATTTTGCTCTACAATCTGCTCTACAGTAACAGAATACGTGAAATCGAGTGTTCAATGAGGCTTCAATCGTAAATTATTCAAATAGGAACAAAAGGAGAGGGAAAGAGAGAAAAGTAGGCAGGATCGGTGCGAAGTGCTGAAGACTGGGAAATTCTTGAAAATCAGAAATACCTAGGAAACGATTAAAAGGATGTACGATAGCTCGGCGCATGAATTTGGAGGCCTTCCTATATAATATATTCCATACTGAAGGTATCTCACTTTCGCAAGAGACGCCGTTACTCTTCGTTCGCGTCCACGACGACTCGCTAGTCAAGGCGCAAAACTGCTCGAAATTGATTCTCAGTTCCGTTGGGTCACCTTTCGCCGGGAATTCGTCTATTAGGGCTCTGTAGGTCTCTGCAATAAACATGTCGCGCTGCAATTAGCGTTTTCCTAAGAAACGCGCAAATCTATATGCTATAAAATATTATAAAACATGTGATATGCAAGCATTACCGGATTTATTCACTGTATTGAGCAGATCGGCGAGAGATACGTTATTGCACATCGTATTCGATTGTAACATTAGCCATGCCTGAAAACAGAGAAATGTTCGCGATTGGAGCTAATAAATCATTAAGAATATCTCGTGTGATAAAATGTACATACTTCTCCTAATTTTACTGTACCGCTATTGTTAACGTCCATAGACTTGAATATCTCCCGCAACGTTCTACAATATAAGCAACATTTTTTTATATTATTTACAATATTTGATGCCTATTCATTCTTATATTTTCTACAAACAAATATATGGCATAAGCAATTAAGTGTGAGAACATCTCGTGCTTTCTTTCTTTTGTAGATTTCTATCTCAAAATAAATCCAAAACTGCTCTAAATGCTACTCATTTAACAGACACTAGATAAAATGTATCTCTGAATCGAAACTTACACTGCGTCCGTTCCATTCTGAGTAAGCGAGATTCTTATGGGTCTGATACCGTCTTCGGTGTATAAATCTGCGCAATCCTGCACGTTGATCTCTTCGCGTAACATCTGTATGTACATATATGTTTATCAATCATGAATAATCTTGATTTGCATTCATTAATTAGATTTATTACCTTAGACGTACAGTGAAGAGCGACCGACACACTCTCGAATATCGGTATCCTCTGTCTCTCCATTAGATACTGAAGCACTAGCAGCCCGTTCATCAAGTCGTAATATTCTCTAAGAAATAAAATGCAATATCAATTAATGGAAAAAGAGTCATACATGAACGTATGGCGCATTAGAATTGCTCGCGAAGCAACGTACTGTGTAGAGACAGTTTCTCCGAGTATAGTCTGCCCCTCACGATACGGATAAATGACGAGGACCAAAGATTCGCTACGCGTAGCTGCCAATTGAGCTGCTTCGATTATGCCCGCACTGTTGCGTGTCTGATTGTCGATTACGAACAGCAAGATTCGCGCCGTCTGCTTCGCCTCGTACTCTTGAGCTATCAATTCCGGGCCCCATTGCGACACTTGCTACAATACATAGAAAATCCAATGGATTTTTATGGTTTTAGTCCTGAACACGTTTAGCAAAATGAGAAAGCGGATTAACGCGACTCACAGGATTGTAGTAAGTAATTCCGAGGTTCTGAAGGGTCGGTATCGCTATATCTGATCTCCAAGTAGTTGGATTACAAGAACCGCCCAAAAATACCTCATATGCCATCCTCTCTACATGAATCAACAAGTGAGCACATTAATTAAAGCGGCCGCTCGCATCTCGGTTTAATCAGGACGGATGCGTAATGTGTGCGTGCGCGAACATATCGTTTGTTGACTTACTTGAGCCAGTTTTGTGATTAGTGTCCTTTCCATCACCGTGTAATGAGCGAGGGGCGTTCATAGGAACAGCTGCTGTTCTAGAAGTAAACATGAGCAGACATATGTAGCACAACTTTAGCCTTCGAAAGCACATTCTGATCTCGTATTATCACACTCGACATCGACAGCGATTACTATGTTTGCAGTAGGACCCGACATTTAAGAATAGCTCTTTTCCTTGGTTACTCGGTGATATATGTATCTCTATCTCTCTCTCTTTTTCTTTTTATATATATATATATATATATATATATATATATATATATACATACATATATACATACATCTGAATCATCATTTATGATTAGAAACAATTTTTTTCATTCATACTTTCTGCACTATTCATACATATGTTTTTTCAATTTCATTAAAAATGAATTTTATGATTCTTATACGAGAAAACGATCATTATAATGCACTAAATGTTGTAAATATTTTAATATAATTAAAGTATCGTCTATAAAATCTATATTCATAAAATTATTCAATACCATAATAAAATTGTATGTTCGCAATCGAAACCGAAATATAATAGATATTTAATAATTTTGTAACAAAAATAACAAGTAGTTCTTCAATCATGCACAAATATTGTTGCATATATACTAGAGCAAAGATCATTTACATAATTGGCAAACGAAATTTCATCAGAGTGTGGTAATAGAATGTACTAGATAGTGATATGCATAAATTAACGTTTTAGTAGCTAAACGTACTTCCAAACATTAAATAATTTTGCAACGACCGACATTGCGCTGCGTTTCATCATCACTTTAAAACATTCCTCACTATAATCATTATCAAATGCTCAATACTTTTGCCTGCAACATACAGATTTACCTAGTGATTGCTCAAAGTGCAAACTGTGACGCGTGTATTCAGAGCAGGAAAATTGTGTGCATTTTGTGCGGATATCAAATAATTTGGCTCGCAGAGCCGTGGAAGCCGTGAAGAAATATACATAGCCAATAGTCCTCGATAATGCTGAGAAATACCTAACAGAATCGAACCTGTCAATATATTGTAAAGTTTTGTTTATGTTACCCTCGCTCGCACAGACGTGCCAGTTCTGCGGCAAATATGCAAAATTCTTCTAACATTATACAGGCATCGGTGCAATGGTGATTGGGACAGTCTTCAGCATCGTGCTGCAGCTTGTTGCACAGCTGCAAGCAGCTTGGGAACAACAGCATCACGTATATTTCTTATATCTGAAATGCCAAATGAATCTCCTTATTATCCTATTCCTTGGCGTTGCTGCGAAGATTGAATACAGGTAAGATTCACGCATACTTACGCAGGATATACGGATGACCGTTGAATTTATGCTTAATTGATGTTTGATAATAAATATTCTTCATCATTTAAATCTACGATCGATCGATCTAAATGCCTGTTCCCAGAAATACAAATGTATCTATATTCTTCTTCCCTGTCGAAACCTTCAGCTTTTTCTGAAAGAAGATGAACGAATAAAATGCCGGATCTTTTTAACTGGGAGATAAACGATGCCATTGTATTAAATGCGAGATATCTTGCATCAGACATGTGACTTAACGCATTCCTGTAGCTCGATACTAAATGTTAGATCTATTTGGATCTGTCAATCCGCAAGATATGACATACAAACTAAAAAAGTTAACGGATTATCCTTATTTTTAGGTGAAACTGTTCTACCAACCCTGTTGACATTTTTATTGAGCATGCCAGCGTGCCTTAAATGCCTGCCATCAACAGATATGCCTCTGTGCCTTCCACTCGACAGTCTCTTAAGCCCAGCTAAATGAAACATAAAGGAGATTTGTAGCACACAGTCGAGTCGACTTTACTACATACTTATGACTCCTCTCCGGCACGCATGTAATTGTAAATTTAGCGAAATTATAGACAACTCTACACGACGTGGACATCCCGATGGATCATCTCGCTTCTCTTCTCGCAGCATAATGTCACGATTACTCACTCAACGTTCCTGAGAAACGCGCGCACTCCGTCACGCGATCGCATTTCCCGCAATAATTATGCGATTAATAACATATCGCGATTCATCGAAGATCACGTGATCGAGCTGCAAAATACTATAGGGAGAGCATTATCTGTGTCATAGGGGCAAACATTCGTCGGAACGCGACGCGCTCCGTCAACAAGCCAGGAATTCGCAACGAGGCACAACAAATCGCGTGTCACCGCTCTTCCGATCGCGGCTTGACGGACGTCCTGCGACATACACGCAACACAAATGCGCGCGCGTGCGCGCACCACGCAACCACCTTGTCGCGTCGCGTCTTCGCCGCTGCTTTCTTTCGCGAGAGCGTCGAGAATCGATCAGCAGCTATCATCACACGGAACTATCGATGTGCTCGTTTTTCTTTCGCTAATTAATTATAAACGGATTTACTCTATCGTGGCATTACACACCCAAGATGATTATTTATGCCCACGAGATCCGTAGGATTTGTCAACAGTTAACGATGCTCTCGTCTTTCTCTCTCATTCCCTCTCTGTCCCTCTCGCAACACACCACACACCACGCACACATACACACACACACACACACACACACACACACACACTCTCTCTCTCTCTCTCTCTCTCTCAGTTCAGACCGTAATTGATCGCGCTCGAATGAAATCGTCCGTAAGTAACGGACTGAATCTTTATCTGACAGTGACAGGACGCGGAGTCGATTATCGCTTTTCGACGCGCGACGACGACGAACAAACGACGATCGAGAAGGAGGAATCGACGTGCTCTCTCACACTCCTCGCGCAACGTCGCGCCAGCGACTCTCGTTAGGACAGCACTACTATTGCGGCGCCCGCACTATTCTCCCCCTCGCGGTTTTCTACCCGCTATATATTTGCCCCCCTTTCCCCGATGGTTGGCCATCCTGCCATCCTTGTCGACGACGGCGCAGAGGAAGCGCGCGCGAAGAGCCGAGGCGAGTTAGTGCGCGCACTAACCTTGATGGTGCTTGATGGTGTCGCATGCCCACGCATAAAGAGCGACGTAGCGCGCAGCTTGCGATGGAAAAAAGATCGGTGGCTTTCCGAGTGCATCCGATGGGGCGATGCGCACCCCTCGCACGCGCACTTTCTCACTCACTCACTCACTCACTCGCTCACTTCCTCGTGCCTTCCCGCTCTTCCCCTCCGTCTGGCTGCCTGTACGTATGCTGTCCGTCTTCCTCTGATGTGGAGAGCGCGTGGATAAACAACGCGTATCCGCGCGCGCGGACGGCAGAAAAATCAACGGCGGTGGCGGCGCGAGGAGCCTCGCCGCGCACTCCCGCTATTGCTCATACTTATTTATACACTGTTATATTTAAAATGAAAGAGAGGCGCGCCGGCGGCCGCGTCGTCGTCGTCGTCGTTCTCGTCGGCGTTGTTGAGTGCACACTGACTGGCAACGGAGGAGGAGGTAGAGAAGAAGGTGATAAAAGAAGGGCGACAACGACGGCCGATCAATCACATTTTCAGCGACTGCCTGCTGTCGACAGCGCGTGAGCGAATGACGCTCGCTGCCGATGACGAAGTCACGACTCGTGGCGACGCGGAAACGCGCGAAGGACCACGACGGAGTCTGCGCGCGGATTTCACTCGTGGATGTCGACATGCAGGCCTGCCGGACGAGCGAGCGAGCGAGCGAGCGAGCGAGCGAAAGTACGGTAGGAACGAGTCCAACGACTGTCCCAACACGAGCATGCACTACGCACGATATATCTCTGGAACGTAGAACGAATCGTTTTCACGAACAAAACCGTTCTCCGTGCAGTAATCGCCCAGACATCGTCTTGAGATGTTGTTTCGCGCGCGTTCCCGATGCGATTTCCGTACACGTATATCTTCGTCGACGTCTCCTTGTTTTACGCGCTATAAACACTGCAGCAAACGAGCGAGCAGTTCAATCTCACTCGGCTCAACAACGATGGGGTGGGAAACATTTTATCGCATGTGTCTTTTCTGCGACGAGAGAGGAAGCTTGTCTCTGCATGCGTGCATGCATGCTGCGTGCATACGTGCGAGCGAGCAAGCGAACGAGCATGCGTGCGTGCGTGCGTGCGTGCGTGCGTGCGTGCGAGCAAGCGAACGAGCGTGCGTGCGTGCGTGCGTGCGTGCGTGCGTGCGTGCGTGCGTGCGTGCGTGCGTGCGTGCGTGCGGGCGTGCGTGCGTGCGTGCGTGCGTGCGTGCGTACGTGCACCCGTCCGACGTCCCTCCACGCACTGCGACTCCACGAAGCGGACTCGGGGAATGACGTAAACCTCCAACAATGAAGCGTGATGTCACACACGGTGAAGTTCGCATGGGCTCTCCGGACCGCGCCGCCTCGTACGCTCACACTTGCGCGCGCGCGCGTGCACGTCTCCAAGGACCTTGAATTTCGTGGTTGACTCGAACGCGCCTTGATGGTACGCGCAGCTAACTTCGCGCTGCTATAGCGTGCGCGTACACGGCGCTGACGTCATCGGCAGTCGCTGCGAGATCGAGATCGTTGTGCGCGCGCGCCACGGTTCAAAAAATACTCCCGCCTATATAAAAGTCGCATGTCCGATGCGGTCACAGATAATTTTCGATCGATACTGTCATCGAGCGAGTTTTCGTGGACGTTTAATATTCCGCATACGAGCTACGGATATTCGCGTAGATTGGTTAGAAAAAGAATGCCTGATCCTTCTTATATGACTTTGAGTTAATGTAGACAAACAAATGACAACAAATGACACGAGATCTTACGAAAACGTGATAAAACAATATTATTTTTATCACGGCGTCATTTTGAACAGAAATTTATTCCAAGAAAGAAATCCAAGCATGTTGTGTGATGGTTAAAATCTTACAGAAAGAGTTAAAGGGAGGGTTTGGAAAGGGGAAAGTATCGTACATGATTGCATCACATTTTCTGATGTTAGATGTGCATTTATTATTTAATGTGTGATTTTTACAAGATAATACGGCAACCGCGAAAGAGTTGCGCTCGCGAGATATAACTATATATAAACTAACTTCAAAATGAAGAAAATGTAGGCAAATGTAAAGTCAGAGTGACATTGCCAATAATGCATCATATAAAAATTCTCTATGTATAGAGATTCAATTAAAACTCGATCTCGGTAAATCTGCAGGAAATCATTATCCGGATCGGGATCTGCGGGAAATTGCAATGACAAAGTTGCCGCATTTGTATTGCCGTTGATGCTATATCGATATCGCATCTTTGGCGAGTGCCTTATTTGCGCGAGCTTTCGAGAGATCGAGCGAAATCGCAAGTCATCGCTTGAATTTCATGCGCGTCGGCGGTATCGTTGCCTTAAGAACGGTCGATGACATCAGTTCAGTCCCTCGGGTGTCCATCGTCCTTAAAGGCACCTCTCCTCCGCGCCTAAATCGTCTAAACTCCCAGACTGGCGCGGTAACCTTTCGAGGAACGTGTCGACCATGCGTGTGCGATGGCGAGTACACGGGGCGAAGTAAAAGGGAGCCGAGCCACGGCGCGCACGACGTTTTTGATCAAATATGGTATGGGAGTGCGGCGCGATCGAGCGCGCTCGAAAATCGAAGTCCGCGCGCAAACTCGCGCGGGCGTTTCTGCTCTAATCGGTTCTCGAGTCTGACTTCCAGCTGCCGAATTTTGATTGAAAACGGATCGCACACGGGCAAGATCTGCGAAATGCTTCGCGTGCTGACGATGGCGGATAATAATAAGCGTGTGCGTTAGTTAGCTATGGGGATTAACGATATACTAAGCCATCAATTATGTACATATTATAATAAACACGAATATCGAATGTGAATGTTATATCAGTGTATCTTTATTTATGTAACCGTGAGCTATTTCATTTTTACATTTCTATCGAGATGTACTTATTAATGCTACTATAATATAACTATTTCTTAATGAAGCGTTAATGATCGAGGACATTCTTTGAGAGAAAAAAAGATCGGGATTGTTTGCAAATCCGGTTCAGCGGCGAGTTCCGCGTTGACGTTGGCATGACAATGTCAAATAACAATCGATACAGCATGTTTAGCAAACGTTAACTCATAAATTCTACGTTTCCTCTCTTCCGTTGCCAAAGCGTAAACACAAGCTTTATTCAGTTAATCCCCAATGCGAGAAGCGAGAAAAGAAAGAAGCAGAGAAATTCGATCGCTCTTCTTGTCCGGTGTTGAGCAACACAGGAATAAAATGTACAAGAACAGAGAAACGAATTCGTCGATCGATTATCGATCGATCATCGATCGGCTGCGACACGTGGGTGCGCGAATTATTCTAATAAATACGTGGAATAATATATACTCACGGTATGACGATCTCGAGGTATCGAGACGACTCTCCCGACGCCGAATTGCAGAAATCGCGGAGGCGCGAATCGCTCGCGCGATCGGCGGCGGTGAAATAACGAGCTACGACATCGCGCTGGCTAGAGGCGCGCTACAACGGCCGCTCGCTCGCTCGCACGTTCTCTAGAGAATTCGCGCGCGCCACCGCCACCGCCATGTTTATGAGAGGCAGATACGCGAGGACGCGATAAGGAGCGCGCGGCGCGCAGTACACTTACTTCATTTCTGCTGGTTTTTTTTTCTTTTTTTTTTTCGCCTCCATTTCGCCGCTCGCCACTTTCCACCATCTCGCTACCCACCTAGGCCCTAGGGCATGACCCACCCACATGAAGATCGAATCGCACTCGAGGTAAAGCGAAACGAAATTGAGTCGAGGCGACGAGAATCATGCGGGTATACTTGGCGCATGCTTTCGTCTTTTTCAAGTAGTTTTCGGATCATAATTCGGAAACATATTTGATGGCTCGGTGCTGCTCGGTATTGCGGTCTCATCCGGAAATGAAAATTGGTGGAACGTATTACGGGAAATCGAACATGATTCGTTCGGTTAAATGAGGAAAGGGGGAAAGAATGTTTCGAATCGCTAGTCGCGATGCGCGAATATCTAGATATAACGCGTTCGAACCCGGAAACGTTTAACTTGTGATGTGAGGGTATAAGCGACGCCGAGTGTATCATTACGCGTGAGCGTAATGATACAATCATCTATATTTGCCTTATTTGTCGTTTTTCTCCGTCTCCCTCTTTTGCGCGATCCTTTCTCTTTCCGCGGCAAAACATTATCGAAATGAAGCAAACGCAATTGATAATGCGGAAATCATCCGAAGTGACATAATCGTTATTTCCATTACACTTTCCAGCCATATGTTTTTACGTCATGCGCCGCATGTTGCGTTATTATGTGCGGTTGCTCTTTCGCGAATGTGTGGGCGCGCATAAATTGTAAACCATTATCGGCAAAAAGGTATAACTTATTTCGCGAAAACCTTTCTCGTATAAAAATCAAGTTATTATATTTTATATGGCAGATATATTAAAGCATTAAACAAAGTTATTAAATGATTAGAATCGTGCTTTATCATACGTAATTTTAATGTTTCATAATACACATTTATAACAAATTGATACGCTATATGATAAGAAAGATAAAATTTTAAAAATATATAAATATATAAAATGCTATATAAATATATAAGATATATAAATATACAGTAATTTTTGCAATTTAAAAAATATCTCTCAAATAATATCATATATATATATATATATATATATATATATATATTTAAAATTTAATAATATATATAAATAACATTTTTTAACTTTCTATATGCACTAAGCGATCTTCTCTAATCCGAATCATATTTTCTTTATGATATTATTATCTCGAAATTGTTATTTCAGAAAATATGTAAATAAATCCAACTTATCACTTTGTAATAACTTTCATAAAAATGCGTCTGCCATTCTTTTTAACACATGAAGATACCGTTCTATTTATCTAGGTACTTAATGAATGAGTAATGATGCAATGATATGCCAGTATATTGTTTACTCTACTTTCACAATATATACATATATAGTAGTGCAACTCATCGGCGCATTTGATGCAGCGTATTCGCGCAAATCGAATTGCACATGCGCGCGAAGTATGTAACCATAGTCACATAGGAAATTTTTTGTCGCACTTCTCTTTATCTTTCTATAATCCTTTTTGTCACTCTATCTTGTTACAATAAGAGATAAATTATAACACAGCGAAATCTGCTATTATTATTAAAAAAGTATTATAAAATATGTAAAAGTTAAAAACTCTCTAGTTTCTTCTTGTTAACAATCGTTTTCAATTATATTTCCAATCATCTTCTAATGTTCTAATTGTTACACACGGATGTATTGCTATAAAAATTATAGCATTGCTTTATATATTATCCAATATTAGTTATCATTAAAAAAATTTAGATTATTATTTAAAATAGAAAACAATGTATATTTTAAAAAATTTTATCTGCTTTCTCCCTTAGTATAACATCAGAATGAAGATGAACTCTATTTTTGTTTATTTTGTGCTTTTCTTCGGACTATAAGTAGCATAGTCGATAGTTGCAATGAGTATATTCCGATTCTATCATTTTTAAATCCAATTTTTTATATACATCTTTTATATGTATCTATTACAAAATAAATTTTCTATAAATGTCACAATATTCCAATGTTTTATTATCTATATAAATGTTGTAGTTATTAATATAAAAATATAATATATAGATATATTTTTATATTAATAACTATAATTTATATATATATATATATATATATATACACATATGTGTAATACTTCTAAAAGAAGTAACATCTACAATAAATCTAAAATTAAAAACGCTTTTTGAAACAGAATTGGGAATCAATATAATCTTTATATTAATAATATATATCGGAAAGAGAAAAACTTTTTATTCTAGATTATTAATATCTCAATTTCCACTTTTTTCATAAATTATTATTCGCTAAACACTTTTTCTATAATAAAATTCATTTTTTTAACGCGTTTTATATTAATACCAATTATGTTAACTTCGAATTCATTTTTGTATAAAATATACCGTCAAATTTGGACATTTAAGTATGATAAAGAACGCTATACAAAAATAGAGAGAAGCGTGATGGAAAATTTATTACATGATTGATTACATACGATTAACGCGCGCATGCGCACTTCGATTTGATATGCAAGAATCAAAGTTGTGTACATGATACAGCTATCGCAATGTTGTTAAAGTCAGTTAGAACTTGTTAGAACTTCTTCCATCATTCGTTTTTATAAATATGTAAGAACTGGATGATCAAATATGCATATGTAACATGTGTATCTATCAATTTGATATATAATGATTCATTTCATCGTGTGTGTATTTTATTTTAAATCTTCCAAATCATATTTTTGAAAAAGCAGCAAAAATGTAAAGACAAAAGAAAAATAATTTTAGAAACATAAACATATGGAATAACTTCATATCACGGAAACATATTTATTGTTGTTTAGATTATGTGAGCTAATGACAATCGTCATTAAAAATAAAACTTTAAAATCATTAAGAGTTTATAATATAAATTGATCTAAGAAAAAGAAAGAAATATACTAATACAAATATAAATTATGTATTTTTAATGAGTTAACTATCTAAATCCTCTTCACATTTAAATATATTATAAAATAAATTATATTTATATACATTATAAAATAAATTTAAACATATTAATAAAACTGTATTTACGAAAAGATATTTAAAAAATATAGAAATATCGTATTGAAATAATTCGAAACCGATATCCATATATCCTCGGTTTTTTTTTCAGCGTCTTAAATATAGTCTTAAAATATCAATCACAGAGCTCTATTAGCATTCACGTATCTCTATTGAGATACGTAAGATGGTTTTATAATAAGAATGGATTATATATCGGCCTAAAAGATATTTGAAACAGTTTGAGTCTATGCGCGTGAATTTGACGACAGTTAAATATTGGCGCTATGAACGATCAAAACTGCACCCAGAAAGTGCACAAAGTGCGCGTACGTAACATATATAAATCGCATAATATGAGGTTTCCCTGCGTGGTACCGATGTATCATGATGAAGGGTTCTAGTTCGTACGATCCTCGTGTTTCTACAATGTAACGTATTTGAGTGTATTATGTGATAGGGATTCGAATGATTTAATCCGCACTGCAATAATTATTCGAATGATTTACGCGTATCGCAAAAATGCTGGGTGTACTCGTGGCTGGACGACTTGTAAGTATGGAATTACGTCGCAATTATATTATAGCATTCGATTCTATCTTATCGTTGTAATCAATACCATACATTAATGTTTTCTTCTTTCTTCTCTCTAGAATAAAGTTTCTATGTTTGCATTTTATCAGTTATATTGCCGACTATCTCAATGATATCAAGTTCCATCCATTTTATCAGCTAATATTTACGTTTACCTTTTTCATTTTATTCTGCAATATAACCATAATTGCAGCGAATCATCTTGTGTCAGGCTGAATCTACTGGAATCAATTGAGGTTGCTTCGAATTTCTGTTTATAATGTAATGGTTTGCGGTACAGTAATATAGATGGAGATGGAGGATAGAAATGAATGATACAGATAACTTGATTAATTTGATTAATTTTAATGCTCTTTGTAAAGAGCATAGAAAATTTCACATCGTAAGTTGTAATACCCTCTTCATTGCTCTATTTTTTTCTCTTACAACATGTACATTGTATTAAATGCTCTATTATACAATGCATCTGTTTTTTTCAAGTCTGTTCATCAGTACAATATTTTATTTTATTTATTCGATGAATACAAGTAGAATATATATGCGGCATTGGATATATAAATAATGAGGAGGAATAGTCCAGAGATGAAAGTGATTGCCTGACAATGGAAAGATCGAAAGATTAAGTTCCATTCTCAGCCTCGATCCAATATGAAGCTCTTCCCCCCCTTCTCGACTCTAACAATTGACATTCTCATTCTGCCATGCAAATCATATTGCAGGCACATCCCTGCCTACAACAGAATGAATTCTGCTGTTGGCGGTTTCGAACCCCACCATAAAAAGAGAAGGGAGGATTCACAAGCAAGACTAGTGACTTGCTTGTAAAAATTCCTAAATGCTCCTAGACTCAACGATGTTGACTAAAGCTAGGCAATGTTGAAGAAGGAAAGAATGTAGTAAGAAGAAGTAGAAGAAGAAGAGAATAAATAATATTTTCTTCTTTCAGCCACAAACTGACTTTCAACAGGTCGGAGAGAATCAATTTTTATTAACGGTGCCTGATGCAGACAATATAAATTATATAGTAGTCTTTTTAACTGGGATCACACCTTTTCCCGATGGCATGGGAGGTGCAGGTAAAATGGCTAAGCCAAGCACTATTTTTACATATTCATTACGATGATATCAAATATCCTTTCGTGTACTAAAGTCGATCAATTTACGTATTGTTCACAGTATATTTCAGTTGGCCGGATTCGATTGCACCACCTAATTGGCAATTTCTAGGATACATTTCCAATACCAAGCCATCAGCCATTTTCAAGATATCAAAGAAGGAAAAGCGTCAGGCCTTTGAGAATAATGTAGATATATTCGGAATCGGCAAAATCTCGACCGTCGCGCAAATTGGTGTGTCAGTAGAACCATTGGCAACAATCGAGCAACAAGCAGCTGCAGTAACTGTGGCTGCAACTAACTTCTTCACAGACTTTGTGCAGAAGATGATGACAAATTTTGTGAATTATGTGTCCAGTTTCACGGTGACGCAGGCACAAATGACTGCAAATCCTACAGAGAACTATGTACCCTTATCCACACTGCAAAACTGGTATAATGTATTTGAAAGGCGGTTGCAGCAGAATCCAAACTTTTGGAAAACGTCATCATGAGAACAACTTGTAAACATAAGATATTTTATAGCAATAAAATATGATGTCGGTGTTTGCGTTATTATGAAGTATATTGAATTGTTAGCACAAATTTATTACTTTTATATTGTCTGTAATAATTATCGATGGAATACTTGGAAATTCGTATAAACTATATACTAAATATAATATATTAAATTCGCGCAATGTATAATTTGATTTATATGTGTCGGATGATTTTAGAATGACACATTGTCTCTCTGCTTAATTTTATTTACCAGTTATATTGTTAAAGAAATAAAAAAAGGGTAATGAATAAAGCTACGTTATACTTGTTACAATTTGAGTTTAGTATTTTTCTTTGCTTTGCTATTAGAATTTATTATTTTATTTTGATTTTACAAATTTTGATTGAAATATGAAAAATAGCACTATGTAGGAAATTTATTTTTCGAAGCTTGTGAATGTTGCTCACAATGAACTGATAGAATCTTCTAATCTGGAAAATTAATATTTAAAGTTACAATATACTGAGATGTAGATAATTTTCTTTTTCTTGGCGTTTTCAAATTTTCAGGTTTTCAAGATCGATTCATAGAATTCTATGAATTCTCCCAGTATTTTCATATTATAATGCATTGTATGTAACTAATCGATGATTCGTTGATTCTTCAACAAGTCCACCAATCATCGTTCGACCGTGGATTAGTCTGTGCATTGAAAATGCACCCTAACAGAAATTACATCTTTCGCCCTTCATCTCCACATCTCTTTTCGAGAATCTCGTTTTTATTATTTTATATATAAAAAAAAGACGTAGGCAAGTAAAAATTAAAAAACGGATAGATATCTCTCCGACGAAACGCTCGTAATGCGCTTCGAAACTGCAAAGAGAAAACAAGCCAACAAGCAGGAGAGAGGCTGAGCAGTAAAATCAACATTAGTGCGCTTGCTCAATCTTCGTAATGCAACGTCGAATAACTCCCCATGGAAAACCGCCTTCATGCTGTACGTAGAGCGACCTGTCAGTACAACAGCTTTCACGTCGGCGGTACATGGTCGTGTAGCTCACAGCTCCGGGGATTCGCGCGTATCATCGCATATCGTCATAATCCTGGCTGCGCGTAACGCGAATCACGGTGACGAGTATCTCGCAAAACCCGCCGCGACACGACGCAGCTCCGCTCGCCCGCCGAATCAATCCACCGTGCCGCGGTAAGACGACACGCGCGAGGCACGCGCTGCTGTGAGAAGCAGCCGCCGTAATGAGAACTGATCGTCGCCGTCACCGTCGCCGCCGCCAGCATCGAGCTCTTACCGTCGCCGCCGTCCTTGCTGTCGTTCGACCCATCGCCCGCTCTCTTCGCGTCCCTGGTACTATCCCAATACGCCGTCGTGGCGATGCGATCCGTGAAGACGATGCCTCGCGTCGCGTCGCGTCGTTAGTGCGTGGCGTCTCGTAGCGTTTCTCTGCTTCGTGCATTCCGTGTGAAGGAATAGAGAAAACTGGAGGAACAGAGATAAAGAATAGGACAGACAGACAGACAGACAGACAGACAGAGAGAGAGAGAGAGAGAGAGAGAGAGAGAAACAGAGATCTCGGCGGCGGCCGACGTACGTCGTCCATCGCGTGGGACACCCCACAGTCGAGTAGCGAGCAAGGAGCGAGTCTACGTGCACTCGCGCGACATAGTATGCTGTTATGCACGCTCTCCCCTCCCTCCCTCCCTCCCTCCCCCCCTCTCTCTCTCTCTCTATCTCAAGGTAACGAAAAAGTGAGAAAGAGACGACGGTGAGAACGAGAGCGGATAATCGCGCGAATAATTACGCGTCGCGCGCGATGCGCGTCTCAAGGTTGATACGCGTCACCGAGCTGGCCCTGGGCCGCATAATAAGAGCGAAGAAGGAGAAGCCGAGAGACACGGAACGGAGTAAAGCGGAACATGGGATAGCTCGCGCGACGCCGTGTCGTACCGTGCCGTGCCGTGCCGTGCCGTGCCGTGCCGTGCTGTGCCGTGCCGTGCCGTGCCGTGCCGCGCCGCGCTGTGTTGTGCCGTGCGCTGCAACTGTTCCGCGTCGCCAGCTGCGTTTGAAACGGGGGGAGACGCAGTAATGGGTCCGTGTGTCTCGCGTCGTGTGTGTTTATCGCGGAGGAACGCGCACTCGAGCGCCGATAGCGAGAGAGAGTTACGGACAAGTACGGGCTAGGGGATCGCGAAGGAGCGAGGAGCTAACGGAGCTTTCGCAACTGGCGTGTTCGGTTCGCATTCCGCGGAGTGCAGAGAATCGCGATCGGTGCAAATGACGGCCGAGTCCCGTCGGTCTCCCGGCGCCGACATCGCGTCGAGAACTAACTAACTGACATGAGGGTCGCCCGTATTGTTCTTCCTTGTCTCTGTTTTTTCCGTTGTATCCGTTCCATCGAGTGCGAATGAAGCGAGAATATGCGAGATATGCAAAAACGAGTAGAGAGAGGGAGAGAGAGAGAGCCTTTGACGGTCGAGCTTGCGCATGCATGCCGCGTGGCACGGCGACCGCGAGCCTCGGCAAACTCGAGATTAATTAATCCCGGACTCGGTGTCGTTGGCCATCCCTTTCTATGGCGCGTTTCTATCTACGATCGGCGATCTGGACGCAACGGAAAAGTCGATCGACCAGAATGGGCGAATAATCGATGTAGGCGATAGCTCGCTTTCCCTGGGCGCTCGCGCGATCTTAGGAACCGCCTGCATGATGACATTGCGATTAAAGTGCGATGCGTTACGGCAGATGAGAACGCGTCCGGACGCGCGCATGTACCGTCCAGGTCAGATTGTAGATGGATCCGCGGAAGAATCTGATCGTAGAAAGATCTGGAAAAGCGAGTAAAGTGCGCTGTGCCGATAGAGACACGCGAATCGCGAATAAATCGCGAGAAAGTTCCCTCACGACGGAGCACGTGCTCTATTGACGTATCCGTTGGTCGTTCGCGACGCGCTCTCCAGCAGTTGATGCGCGCCTGTTACATTGATACGTATTTGGACTTTGAGACGTGAAACGGGCAAGGGTGAAGAGAATATCCGAATAAACGAATTGCATTGCATTGTGAACGGGAGAAGAAGCGGGAGGCAGTTAATAGCGTCGATAGTGCTGACTGAATTATGATAATTGAAGCGCCGATAATAATAGCTGAGCTATATAAGTTCATCAATTATATTCATTGCTTATATTCATCGCAGAGGTTGCGAGTTCCATTATTTTCTATTATTTCTCCGGTGTGCCTCCGGCATGTGCCGATACTATCGATAATTCAGGCAGCTACTTTACGCCCTTTACACTGAGACTCAGATGCGAGTCGTAACGGAACGCATCCATCGTCCAAGAGTGACAATGATTTTAATGGTGTTTACCACTGCCTTTGTCTTATTTAGGTTCGCATCCCGCAACGGAGTCGAATAAGTGAACATTATTGGTATCTTTGTTCTTAAAACGCCACGCCAGGCCGAATACTATTGACAATGTAAACATTAATGCGCCATATGTATGTGTCCAAAGTGTACACATTATTACAGACAGTTGTTGACATGTTGCAGGAGGCAGGAGGCTTTAATCTTGGAGCATCAGATAGCCACTGATAAAGTCTCGTCCGAAGTAAGTTGATTTGCCTGTAATTGCAAATAATGTACAACCCAATGTAGAGAGAAAGATAAGATAACGATCGCCGTTATCGTAGTACGTCTGATTCAAGATAGTGATCATGTGTACTCGAGATAGGATTGTGCATGTGCATCGATCAAGTGTCAAGGATGCGAATTTTCTATGTTGAAGAGCGAAGAAATGGAGAGTTCCGATGAGCCGACCAGTTTGCAGTCCATATGCCATCTTCACGCCTCGGAGTTGTTCCCCAAGCACGCGCACTTTGAATGCGAAGACGAAACACTGACGATCCCGTTCACACCACTGAGCGGCGAATCGGTTGTCGCACTAGGACGAACGACGGAAGGTGTTTTGGCTCTTTCGAATTATAGAGTCTACCTACAGTTGAACCAAACCTGTTACAACATACCTCTGGGTCTTATCGAGCAATTGGAAGTCAAGGAGATTTTCTATCTGCACATTGGATGCAAAGACGCACGTTCTTTAAGGTATGTATGTTTCTCACTCGCTCGTCATAATCAACATCGGATAACATCGGATGCAAGTGGATTGCATTTGTAGATTTGTTGTGTATTGCGCGGAATAAATACGCGTGTTTACGAATACCTCAATCAAGAGGATACTGTTCTGATATTTCAGTTGTGCATTTACCACTAACGAGCACTGTTTGGAATGGTTTAAACGATTACACAAAGTGACCTACCCACGTAAGAGCATAGAGGATATATTTGCATTCGCGTACTATGCATGGTCCGTAGAAGAGGGCAAGGATTATCCTAGGCTTGGAAAAGATAATAGTTCGTATATTACCGCGTTTAATTCGGAGGTAAGCGCATTACTCAAGTTTGATAATTATATCGTGTAGAATTCATATTCTCTATCTATGCATCGTATCATCTGAAATCATGTTTTATGAACACGATGGATTCCTGTGACAGGTTGAGCGATTAAAGTTCAATTTACACGGTACGTGGCGCATAAGCCAGATAAACAAAGATTATCGGATGTGTCCATCCTATCCGCCACAACTTCTGGTTCCTGCTTGCATTTCTGACGATACTCTCGAGTTTGTTGCCAAATTTAGAAGTTCTAGACGAATTCCAGCTATCGTTTGGAGGTACGCGTTCTTTATTTCATATACGTATTATGACAATTTGTGTTTATCATTGCGATATCTTTCAAGGCATGTCAATAATGGCGCTGTGATAGCTCGCAGTAGCCAGCCGGAAGTCGGTTGGCTCGGTTGGAGAAGTTCAGAGGATGAAGATCTCCTGAAGGCACTCGCGGACGCATGTAGTTATGATAATGGCGAATCTACGATGGTAGATTCGCCTATTACGTATTCCGATGCTGGCGATGATACCATCACACCAAGTATCGCTAAGGTAAGCACATTTACGAGTAACTAATCAATTAATGAGAAATTCAATTATATATTTATTGAGGATATTTAAAAATAAGATTAAAATATAAATATAATTTAGTTAAATTCTAATCTCATGCTTATTCTCATGCTTATATAAATATATTTTCATTTTGTAGAAAGTTTTAATCGTTGATGCCAGATCATATACAACGGCTGTTGCAAATCGGGCACGTGGCGGTGGCTGCGAATGTCCCGAGTATTATCCGAGCTGCGATATACAGTTTATGAATCTGCCAAACATTCATTCGATACGAAAGAGCTTTCATGCTGTCAGACAGCTTTGTGCATCGGAAGCTGATCAACCAAAGTGAATATTCAGATCATTATTTATTTAGAGATAAAACAGAAACTGATTCATCTTTGATTCGGTATTTTCATCCAGATTCATAATTTATTATTATAGTTTTAAATATCTGAATTATTTATTACTCTAATTTCTTTTATAGTTGGCTAAGTTTACTGGAGGGAACGCGATGGTTGCAACATATGTCGGGTTTGTTACGAGCGGCTGTTACCGTGGCATCCGCGATCGAAAGGGACGGTCGACCAGTATTAGTACACTGCAGTGACGGCTGGGATCGGACACCTCAGATCGTCGCGTTGGCACAGATATTACTTGATCCGTACTATCGTACTATGGAAGTAAGCTTTTGAAAGCAAGAAATCTTCAACGGAGTCACTGAATCATTTCATGCTAATTTCCTTTTTTCTTGTCTAGGGATTTCAAGTTTTAGTCGAGAGAGAATGGTTAGACTTCGGACACAAGTTTGCAGATCGATGTGGCCAAACAATCGGTTGTGACGATCCAAATGAGCGTTGTCCGGTATTTCTCCAGTGGCTCGACTGTGTCCATCAGCTAATTCTGCAGTTCCAATGTAGTTTTCAAATGTCGCCAGCATATCTTGTAAGTGTAAATTACTGCTAGATATATGAGCATTATGGAAGTTAAACTGATTAAAACTATTATTTATACTCGATTTCTCGATTCAACCATTTCAACTATTCAAATGTATTTGAGCAATAAAATTAAAAAATTAAAAGGTCAAAAGTCTAAGAAGCTCACACACACACACACACACACACACGTCATAATATATTAATATATTAGATAATAAATTATTCGTCTCGTATAATTTATGCAATCATATGTCCCAGGTAAAACTGGCTCAGCATACGTACTCACAGTTGTTTGGTACATTCTTATGCAATACCAGACAGGAGAGGCTACAATTGAGAATACGTGAGCGCACGTATTCCGTTTGGCGTTTCCTTAATTCGTCCGCGTTCATGAATCATCTGTATTCGCCGTTAAAGAATCAAGTACGTCAAATATATTTTCAAATATCATTTATTTAACGTAATTTTAAATGTAGTTTAGATATATTACATATAATTACTATATGTAATATATCTCAGCTATATAATATACAATTAAATATATAATTCATATAAATTATTCTGACTTTATCAGCTTTATTTTATTTTAAGGTATTATGGCCCAGTTGCAACGTACGTGATCTTGTCTTATGGTCCGAAGTATATCTAGGTTCCATGGAATCATCACTCGGTATGAGGGATGACAAGCAGAGAGTAGCGATGATTGATATCGAAGGTGGCGAGAGTGAGGAGCCACAAGGACAGATGACGAAAACAAGATCATACGGCGATCTCATGCATGCCCCCGATCATGCGGCTTATCTATATCGAAGGCGCAGCGATCCGAGCATCTCTATAGAAAAGTACGCGATCGAATTCATTTGAACATGTATTCATATCGAATTGATGAAGTTTACGAACGTGAATTTCACATGTGTGTTCTCTGTCATAGAAAATTCGATTCCTTGGCGCTCGAAAACGATACGGATCAAAAGAGCGCAAGAAATGTAGACGACAACAAGATTCAGGCCGTAAGCGAGAGCCTGTCGGAGACTGAAACTAAGACGAAACGATGTACTGTGAATCAGACTTCGAGCGACTCGCCTGCTAATCCCTCAGTGGACAGTTCTACCGATACCTTGATACCCAATGATTCTGTCGTTCCCGTGATGAACGGAGAGAAGGAAGTGTGAGCGCATTATCTATTCTTTTATGTCTATGACAAGATGTGATGACAGATTATGAATCTATTTGAGCATTTGCGAGAACTCTATGTAATTTGCAGACCGCAAATGAATCCATCGCGGGATATCGTATCGCCGTGGATTGAAACCGTCATTAGCAGCACTACCGGACGAGCCGTCTGCTCATCGTGTAATCGCAACGAGGGTAGTGACGTGAGTGATACTAGCGTCCCATTGATATCAAGAACTCCCAGTAGCATATGTCCGGCTTCTCCAACCCATCAGGATGTTATGTTAGATAACCCTGACTGGCTGGACGACGTTGACGGTCTTCCTGTCATATGTTGTGACGTCCAAATGCGAGTACAGCAAATTATCGTAGAGCATAAGGTACTTTAATTTACTAATCTTTTTTCGTGCCTTCGATGTTTCCTGAAAGTATCTTCAGCGATGCATTAAAGCATCGGAAAGCGGATATCGCTCTGTTCTCTTGATATTCTTCCTAACGATTTTCTGCGTACGATTACGCATATATTATATTATAATTCTTAATATACGATTTCTTGATAATATTACGAATAATTAATAAAAAAAAGTTGTCATTTTTTTAGCTCAAGGAGGAAGCTCTAAAAAAGGAGTTACACACGACAAGATTGGCACTAATAAAACAAGTTTGCAATCACAATGCGGATACCGATCGTATCGACGATATTGTGAGTATCTCGGCATAATAGTATAATCGCATTTTCACACGTACAGCAGAACATAATAAAATTCACACGGGCCACGGTTTGTAGGGCTCATTGCCGGACTCTGTGGGAAGTGCCGGCGAACACGGAGAATCGCTGCCATCGGACATGTCTTGGGAGGCCATAGAAGAATTGGGCCCCGCGCCCACTCTCTGGGTGCCCGATCACGCAGTGACTCGCTGCATGGGATGCAACACGGAGTTCTGGCTCGGTAGACGTAAGCATCATTGCAGGTATGCATTCGTAGATGCTAGATTTATTGCTAACGGTAGGTTGAGCAGAAAGAGAATGACGACGAGGAAGAACAATGTTTGACGTATAATTATGTACATCATAGATGCTGCGGTAAGATTTTCTGCGCCGATTGCTCCGAGAATTCCACCCCCCTGCCTAGCGAACAGCTCTACAATCCCGTGAGGGTATGCAGTGACTGCTACGCGCGGTTGCATCATCATCATACGAATTCCTGCCAGTGTAGCAACGTTCGTCATCAGAACGCTAAAATGGAGAACGAGACGAACCCCTCCGAAATGGTGGCGCCAGTGACCTGCCAGAGACCGAAAAAACTGCCGCCCACGTCTACAAAGGATGTGTGCTGCGACAATCTGCTGCTGCAGGCGACGCATCAAAAGACGCAATCATCTGTCGCGGCAGCTACGGCTAATTGAGGAAACGAGTCTGCGGAAGGAAACGAAGGAAAGCAGCCTGGCCGAGAATGGCGACAAGTTCATCCCCGATCGATCAATTGCCGATCATCCGGCACAATGACGGTGCGCAACCGTCGTCGCCGTTGGATTTATACATAATTTGTAATGGATACTACATATACTACATATACACATACGCATACACACGCGCGCGCGCGCGCGCGCAACACAGACACACACATAAATACATACGGCATGCGGACTAACGCGTCTAGGCTCTTCTGTGAGCTAATATATTTATTGCTAGATTAATAATTTGTACGAACAAGTGTATAGAACGGACACGGCGAAAAAACGGTACGTGAACGGAGAGTCAGTATACGAGATTGTTGTATATACTTTTAGGAGTAACTCGAGGTAAAAGAAATTCCCGGCTTCTGAAACGTAGAGGGAGGAGATCCTTCTAGAAGTTCGATCCGTTTCTAGGTATCTCCGCGCTTAGCACGACAGGCAGGGTGATAAGAGCGGCAAGTTTTGGACAGGCTGTGATCGACGTCTAATCTTTGTAGACGACTATACTACGGAGCAAAGTGCTAATTAATTGTCAATTGATTACGAGATGATGATGGCGATCGATTTGAAAGAAACGAAGGAGGGCCGCGTTTCTTATATCTCCGCTGATGTATGAGAGAAATTGGGATATTAAATGTCATTATCGCATCGCAGGCGTCTGGTCTGGTATCGATCAGACCGATAATCCAGAACCCCATATTTTACTCCACTCTGATCCTTTCTATTATCACACGCATTAGACATATCCGTGCGAAAAGATGTTCACGATTGTATTAGCTTCTTGTAAATGTTATGCTTAGTTAAGGAATTGGTTTCCGCACCGAACGTGTTACATATTTGTGTGTTCTATTTGATTTTATCGTTTTTATCGTTTTTAGCCCTCTGATATCATGAAATTGGTAGCTTTGTATATTGAACACTCGTCTCGACTCGAATCTTTCGATCATGGATATTTTACAAATAAATGGGAAACGTGTACTAAGTTTCAAACAGTTTTATTACAGAGATCAAGAACATCAACAAAAGGAAAAAAAAGAAAAGAAAAGTTTATAAAAAAGCACAAGTTTGTCCTAATTTAACCCTGATTTTTCTCTCGTGAAATTGTAAAGCGTCAACGCGTTCCTTAGTATTCCCTTGGCATTCTTCAAGATATTATTGAAGTCTCCTTTCGTGTCATCGTCTTTTTGAAATTGTAAGAGTATCACGAGATACGTTGTGACGGCGCCAGCAATCTGAAAATTGATATTATCTTTTCCCTATTAATTCATCCGTTTCTCTCGGGATCGGGAAATTGGAAAACGAGCCATTCTTACCGAAGTCACAAGAGCTCGGTCCAGAGTGAAGAGTCCACAAGCTGAGAACTCCAATGGCCGATGTAAAATTTGAAGCGAGAAGATTTCCAATTGTTTTCTATCCTCTTTCTTGTCGTAATTTGCGGATAATAATTGGCTGACCAAAACCGCTGTCTTTTTTGCCTTAACGTGATAATGCGATGATTATATCTTGATATTATTTTCCAAGCACAATATATCTGAATTATTAGACTCTTAGAAAATAACAAAGATCACAATGATTCCTGATCTTCGAGTAATATCTTTTTCTGTTAAGGTCTGTTATGTTCTTTCTTAATTTGTTTATTTATGATATGAATTATTGTTTATTTCAATCAATTCCTCATTACCTGCGCCGTGACGGAATACGGGGGCTGCACGATCATCAGCAGCCTCCAGATATGAAAGATGCACCATAAACCTTGCACTATGAGGAACAACGGCTCACGCCTTCCATCAGCTTCCATTATTAGAAAATACGGCGTGATGATCAGATGTATCAGACAGGTAATAGTAATTGCGAGGGTAATCGTGCCGTAAGCGGTATTTATGAGCATCACTATGTCGCACAGTGACGCGTGCACTGTCACCAGTTGGGATATGTTATCCGTCAAGCTTTTGCCACCTGGAGAAAAAGATCGATTGTAACTTCGATCACGGTCATTATCATTCATTGCATTAATATCATATATAATAATAATTAGAATTTTTTAAATTCTTCATGCATGCCTTTAGCGATATTTTCGAATTTATTTTCATTTCAAATATCCTGCAAGTAT
Organism: Eciton burchellii; assembly: GCA_020341155.1. Taxonomy (NCBI): domain Eukaryota; kingdom Metazoa; phylum Arthropoda; class Insecta; order Hymenoptera; family Formicidae; genus Eciton; species Eciton burchellii. The sequence continues at coordinate 222,319 of JAHMML010000010.1, read as the reverse complement.
GGTGAAACGAGTGGCAGGAATGAAAGACATCATTCAATCATACCATTCGTGGTGATGGAATCTACGATCTTGGATTCTCGGAATACTCGAGTATTTCCCAAATCTATATGCCGAATGTATGCGGTGACTTGTTGATTTCGAAGATTGCCAGCTAAAGAATGCAACATCATCAATGGCTTCAAGAAATTCAAAAGAGCGATGAAGCGATCGTCATTATTATCGCGTACCTAATCCAAGATCTTTTCTAAACTGATTGGTGATCCTGCTGCTCTTCAGGATATTTTCGAGGCTAATGTTGAGCCTGGAGAATCTCTGACCCACGTTATACGTAACAATGGCGTACTGGACTTCCATCATTATGATGATTATATACATAAAGTATAGCGACAGGTAATTGATCGGGCCTTCATCGTTTAGCTTGTTGTTCAGCTTCACTTCATAATGCCATGTATAAATATCCAAGCACGAGATGAGAACGCAGCAGAAGAGACTGCTCAATGTCAGAAGGATTGTGTGCCTACGAGTCTTTTTTGGTGAGACGATTCCCAACTTGTCATCGCACTTCCAGATCAAACGAGTAAATGTGGTTTTTCAATTCATTGTAAAATTGCGGCGCTATAAGCGGCGGCTAATAAGCTTTCACTTACATCGATCAGTTTTTCGATAATAATTTGTACTTTTTTCCAATGCAAGATCGATTCCATGACGATGACGGCGGTCAGAGTCATCACACCCCCTACGTCACTGCTAGTAACAATCATCGCATTCTGTGATCTTAATCTGATGCTATGCTCCCATCCGTTCTTCAAATCGCGCCAGAAACCCCAGATCCCGACGATGATTAGACATAGCAATAGGAATAGGCTGTACATTATACGAGTTATTTCGATACTTGCAAGAATTTTAATTTTAATATTAATTTTAATCCGATCCATTTCCAAGATTATATATATTTTTCATCCGGCATTAGATTTCTAAGCATTTGAAGAAATATGTCTAGCTCTCTTGCTCGAATCACGAATTTTCTGAGATCTCTAAATCTTCGCGTTCTACATAATCAATGATATCAAGATTACGAATTTTGGAAAAAGATATATTAATGTAATAACTGCTGATATGGCAACTCAGCAGCTATTACATTAATGTCTTATCGATTTTACTCTTGACGCTAAAATTCGAACAATATGTACGAAATTACAAATGATATCTGTGAAAAATTCTACTCGATCTTTATCTATCATAAGTAGAACTCTCTTAGATTATTCGTCATCACCTGTAAATACTGTCGATACCGCTCAATCGACCTTGGTATCTGCCAGATGTCTGTCTGACAAATCTCGTTGGAAATACACCAGACAGTTTGCTGAGGTGATAGATCGGGGACACCGCTTGATACAGATCGCTGTTTACCGACTTGTTACTCGCATCATCATAATTCATATCATATTCATCTATCTTTGAGGGCTTGTCTACACACATTATTCCGTTATTGATTGAAATCGCCCTCGCAAGTACGGTACATGGCGTAGAATAAATTCAATATATAACAAGTTTCTTCACACAGGTCATCGTTAAAATTTTGTAATCATGACAGCAAGTTTCATTCTTATTCGTTTCCAATCGTATTTATCAATCTTTTAATGATAATTATTTATATTTATTTTATATTTATTCTTTATATTTATAATTAATTCAATGGATAAAATCCCATGTACTTATATTTCAAGATAGAAGAGTTTTTTAAAAAGATTAATATATATTCTTGAACATCTTCTTTACATCATCTGTCTCAAGAGTTAAAAAAGAAAATCTTTAGAATAGAAACTAAATTTCAATTAAAAAGAAGATATAACAGCAGAGACTTGCTGAAAGATTAATATTATTATGTTGTTAAATTATGAACCTTATCTTACTGTTTACTCTGTCTGTCGCTTGTTGCTTATTAAAGTCAATCCATCTCATTTTTTTAGGCATTGGGTACTTTCGTCGAAGATGTTCACAGTATTTCAAGAAACACTTGTCGCCTCAAGAGGAATTACTCGCGAAAAGGAAATCTTTGCGCAAATATAATTTTGATCGCGCTTATATTTGCCTCACACCCGATCGATAATCAGCGAGCTACATTGGATGGATCCTGCATGACATCAGATAAGAAATTAATTTACAATTTTTTGAATCCCACAACGTTCCAATATTAAAACGGAATACGGAACGGAAGGTTGTCATGAAAAAATGAGAACAAAGAGCGGGGAAAATAACTTCAATTCGAAGATACGAATTTTATTTTCTCACTCCGCGAGAAATAATCACAAGAAAAATCCGTCATCAAAGAATATAAAAAACGCGCACGAAACGCAACAACGATCATCAATCGCATCGTCAAGATTCATCATCGCGAATTCACATCGCACGTCGGAGCGGATCGAAGAACGCGGACGAAATGCGAATAGTCGCGGCACGGATGCGATTTTATGTGCACTTGCACATGTCTATTCATGCTCGTTAAATCGACAACGGATGATTGTTATTGATGATCAAATACTCTGACAAGCCGATGTTTATCTCTCGAAAACACATACTTATTTACTCACTTGGATGATGTATGATGAACTTTTTCAAGCTCGTGCGTATGAAAGGACCTTCTTCTTCAGGAACAACGTGAGAAGGAAAGTCGATCTCGCGCAGGTCCCGCTCTCGTCTGTGTAAAGTTTTGAAAATGAGAGGAAGCAATCCTTTAGAAAAAAATTTTCCGCAATCAAGTCAATAACGTAACACGATTTCTGTGGTGTTATTTCCGGTGTATGTGTAATTAGTATTACATAGTCTCGTATTAAACGAGAATAACGTATTTCTTGCCGAGATATTGCTGACATTTAATGTTCTTGCAAATAATATCGCATATCATGCGCTTGACGAAAGATTATAAATTTATTTGAAAAAATAAGCTTCAGTTAGGGAGATAAAACTATCAATTTTCTTAAATATCCTTCTCTGTGATCATTTGCCCGTTGTATCTTTTAATTCTTCCCACGTCGACGAGAGGGAACGAGAATTTTTATTTTGTCCTATTTCGACATCGTATTCGCTGATGTCTTAAGAATTAACTTGCCGAATTAAAGGAAGTCTTGAAGCCGCGGTTGCCACTAGAAAAATTGCTCGCGAAAAGAAGAGCTTCGTGCAAACATAATTTTGATTATTCTTGTATTTTCCTCACATCCGATCGAGCGATAAATGTTTGTAAACATGCGGGGATGTTAGATACGAAAGACCGCTTTTTTCACTTCAGCGTTAAAGTAAATAAGAAATGAAGGAATGAATGGGCAAAGGTGAGCGTGACTTGTATTTCTTTCGTACGCAAAATATTTAAATTTTTGTATCATATTTATGAAAGAGTTTGGAGTATAACTTAATATCATTCGGTATTGTCATGGATAATTTAACGTCGTATGTCGGAGACGCTTTAAGATACTTAATTTTATCTGTAAAATTCGGTTAATTCGAATAAAGAATAATAATGAAAAATATCCCATTATTTTGTAATGATTTCTGATCATTTGATGTATTCGTCTTAAAGATTACGCAAAATCAGTTAAAGGATAATAAATTTAAGATGGTATTAAAAGAAATGATCGATTATCATGATCTCCAATTTAACATTACATTTTATTTATTTATACGGAAAACAAAATGCGTCAGAGATCATTTTTAAATCTAAGTATCCGTTTATATATATATATATATTTTATAAATTGCAGCTTTTTAAAATTAATTTTTTAATGCGAAATATTGCATTTGCAATTTCATTCTTTACATGCAGGATTATATTATACATATGTTTATATCACGACAAAACATGCATTAGGGACAATAAAGATCAAATTAATTGTGGAAAATTGCTGTTTATTGCTGATAAAAGCGAGTGAATATAATATATTTAAAGTCATATGATTATAATTAATATCTCAAATTGAACTGACGTCGTTTTTCCAATATTTTATTTAATAGTTTAATATTATTAATAATTATATTTATTATTGTTCATATATTATATTATTTCTATCATAATTTATATCTCATATTTATGTATGTATACATCTTTTTATCTTTCAATCGATAATGTAATAGATAGAATTTTATGTTGTAATTGCAATTTGATTATCTAATTTTCCAACAATGGTCGCGCGGACTTTTTTGGAATTAATTCTAATGAGGGCACTATATATATATATATATATATATATGAAATTTGCAGTTATATATTCATTTCGATATTTCAAATAATTAGATATCATTCTGCGGACTCCGATTAGCTGAACGGATTGCTAGCTAGCAGGCGTCGATTATGCATTCTCACAAATTCTGATAGATGGCAACAAACGGAACTATTTTGCGGAAATTTGATTCCTAAATATTTCACTATGAGCCGTCACTGTAATGCCCAGAGTGAGATCGGGGGAGAGAGGAAGATAATAGGGCCTGATGACAAATTAGCCGTAAATATATTTTGCAGTAGTATGAATCAACGCTTATTCTCTAACAGTGCGACTCGGAGGAAGGATTTTTCGGTAAATTATAATTCTTACTAATAAATTAAGATAAATTTGTTTATGATAATTTTAAACCAATCATGATTCAGTAATCCATCAAAATTTCGCTTCCAGTAGTGAAATGATCAAATGACGGATTTAGAATTTAAAGTTTGATCGCAAGCGAATGGCTATACATTGACTGCGAATTACGATTTGGAACGAAATTAGGAATGAAGGAATTGCCACGTTGCGATTGGTTCATTCAAGTGCTCGTTTATGAGCCAGCAAGAAAGGAGAAAAAGAAAAGAGTAGTAGGGAAAACGTCGCGATGGCGTTACTAGATAACTTCCCTAGTTCACGCATTTGCATTTCGTTTTGGCGGACATGAAATCGGATGAAGTGATGTAGATGTGCGATGGTACAAGGACGTGAGAGTAACTTAGGTTAACCTAAGTTTAAAAAGCTGTCAATGATTTTTCGCAATTGTCGTGACTGCGACGCGCATAAAAATCGTGAAGAGTCGTTGTCGGGGAGACAATCATCTTCGAGGAACGTGAAGAGCATGTAGACGTTTAAATGAAATTGTAAACTGAGAAACGTGTTCGAGGGAGATATAATTTCACGTATAAAAGTGTTTGCATTCATTTCTTGAGCAATCCAATGTTACCTGATTATATTGTTTAATAAGAAAATGGAACACAATGAAGAGGACTGGTCGGTGGAATGCTCCGATGATGAGAAATACGAGGTGGATGTAAAGGTGACATGAGCAAGAAAGTGTGTTAATCTTTATTCAAGTGGTTACTATCGATTTCATAAAATCAGATCTTCATCACCTGTTCCGCGATACACGTTTTATCAATCCTACTTGCTAAATTACTAAATTACCAAATCTGATGTCATTTAATATGATTTAGTGAATTCATTGAATGAGGTTTTGCTTTAGGTTTCAATCTTTCTGTATCTTCTGTTTATATAGCACGAATGGAATATGAAGGCCGAGGATGTACTGTCATTGATCGAGGGTCTGGAGGTAAACAATCGTGTTCTGGATCTTGAGTGGAAATGCCCTGGTAGACGAGGACCGTCTCCTATTCCCTCGAATAATCGGCAACAAGAGCATAGCTCCCAAGAATACAAGTGAGGCTTCGGAACAACTCTTGATTGTTCTGATTTTTCCTGATTGTTGATTGTTGATTGTTGATTGTTTAATATTATCTTTGTAGAACCGAGGAGAAGTCTCACTTTGAGTTTATGGATGAGATGTCATCGCCGCGGTTGCCGGTACGAAGAGTCGGTGAGAGCACACCGAAGGGTAGTGCCAAGAAGAAAACGGCCAGTTTCAATGGTGTATTATCGACGATGCTGAGACATCGTAGACTGGAGCAACAGGAGATAAATTCCAGCCCAAAGAAGAGCGAATCTCCTGGTCTAAAGCCGCATCTACCCACTTAACGAAACTCGTGTGACGGCGAAGCGATTTGTGCGGAAACATTTATTCGAAAGGAATGATGTGGAAAATCGCATGATGCAAAATTGTAAAGATCATAGAACACATGGACATTGTAAAAATATTGTTCCACATGCACTGTGTAAAAGATACCTTTGTTAGAAGCTATATGGGTTTATTAGAGAATTAGATATACATTATACTTGCCCGAAAGGGTATTCTCGGTTTGTCCTCTGTGAGGATACGAATGCTACGATGTTATTTTTTTCATCTTTAGATCTCCGCAATTATGGTGATTTAAAATGAATAAGATATTCATTGGGATATTTAAATGTTTCTGCCGATACTATAAACATAATGTACAAATTTATGTAGATAAAATATTAAAAGCAAAAATTTTCCATAAATGTTTTGTTACAATTTTATATTTTTATGAAAGATACTTATTTAATAGCTATGCAAATGTGAATATACAACTGTGCCTTATATTGTTTTTATTTTTCTATCTTTCTATCTTCGAGCGCTTAATTCTCTAATATACTGAGTATTTGCCATCGATAACTTATACATTTTATTATAATTGTATAAAGCGCATCGCTAAAAAAAATGCATTTCCAAATTGCATTACATTAATGTCTCAACGTCAATGTTTGAAAATGAAACATGAAATGTACACAATATTCGATACTTTTTACCAGACTGCGAAATGTACTTCAACGATAATAGGCTATACATTGTAATGCAACACATGTAAAATAACGCGACGGAAGCTAAATAATTCAACTTATTAATATCCAATTAGTTTAAAAACCGTACATGATGAAAGCAATGATCGGAACTTAATCTCACAATTTTTGCGGATCAGAACTATTTCCAATCAACTCGCGCTAGTCATCAATGTGGATCGGTGCCGTTTAAATGAGATTTTGCCCAGTCGGGAAACTCGCCAATCTTGAATATGAAGACACCCCACGTTGGAAACAAGATGATTTGCATTACCCAACAGTATAGCCAGGGTATACAGCCACTGGTAATTAGCCACTTGGTTGGGATGTGTCCCGCGATGCATACGATCGCATTCGGCGGTGTACCAGCTGGTAATCGAAACGAGAACGAGCACGATAACGTAGCCGGCACCATGAGATACAACGGATGTATCTCCATCGCAACGCTCTGGCAGGCAGAGGAATAAATATATAAAAAATCTATAATTCTCTTCATTTTCTCTTTGTGTATGTGAAAACGAGCTCACCATCTGAGCTATCACCGGTAGAGTGATGTTCGCGACGCCCACATTCGACGTGATTTCCGTTAATGTGCCGCAGAAAAAACAAAGTATAGCCAATATTAAAGTAGGCGGTAAGTGGCGAAGTGGTGACAAGAAATTGCCGATTTGCCTCGCCATAGAAGAGGCGACGCTGCCCTTCGAGATCGCGAAACCACCGCCCAACAGAAACATCAGACTCCACGGCATCTTGGTTTCGATCACTTTCCACGTTATCAGACCTTCCGATGCTTTCTTCGGTCTTTTGGCAGCTGTGGATTTGGCAATTTTAAACATAATCACGAAAAGTACCGGGCATCTCCGTCAACTCTAAAAAAAAAAAGACGCAAGCTCTAAAAGAACAAAAACATTTTGTGTACTTTTCCAGAAAAAAAGAAAAAAAGAAAGAAAGAAATAGAAACTATAGGCCTCTCATCACTGTATCGAATCCATTAAAGCTTGTAATGCATATTCTAGAAACTATAATTCGAAACTTCTTGAAATTATTGTCAACGACGTTCCGGTGACTGATAATGCTTCTTGCAATTTCCTTACGATCTCGACTGCAAGCGTAGATGAAACTGGGATCCTTCGGGATGAAAAACATCAGGACAGTGACAAATATTACCGGTACCGAGTCTCTAAGGTCTCTGTACATTTATTATTTTATTATTTCTTACAATGTATATATTTTATATGTACGCCAGTGCATTTTGTATTTATCAAGTCAGAATACCAACACGTCAGTGAGTACTTCTGCCCATCCCACCATAAAGCCAGGTTTGCGAAATATCCAAAGGAACACGCACAACAAAAATAACAATATTATTCCAGCCTCGTGAAAACTCACACGACCTAGTTCTTTGTATCTCCCTCGTACGACCTGAAAGAATCAGCATCCGTAAAGATGCTGTGTGATTCTGCATTCTGTTCGTGAAAATTTTATAAAAATTTTCGTAAATTCGTAAATTTTGCGATTAGATATAGATCTGTGATCTATATCGTTTGTACTCCATGATCTTTCATTGTTTTACTTGATTCGCCATGGCTACACCTTCCCGTCCGATTTTGGCTAATTGAGCGTCCTTGCTTTTCGGTCTCAGGAAGCCCATAAAAGCGACAAGCAAGTAGAACCACGTCAGGGCGGTATTGCAGACCATCTGTGGAAAGGCCGCGAACATCCAGGACGTGAAAGTAATTCCCTCGGCTTCAGGGAACGTAGTTTCATAGATTCCCTTAAAAGTCAGATTCGTGCCGGTTCCGACTAGGGTTCCAGTTCCGCCCAATGTCGAACAATAAGCGGCCGCCAACAGGTATGCTCTTGTTACTCTCGTTGGTCTTTTCTCGCTAGATAAACGGTCGCATAAAGCTATGAAAAATGTATAATTTAAAAATATTTGTCTTTCCTTTCCAAAAGAATTGCAAAGAAAATTGCAAAGCAGTAAGGGAGAGAGATCAGAAAGAGAGAGAGAGAGAGAGAGAAAAAGAGGAAGAGAGAGAATAAAGGCGTTCGTAAAATTTCTTTCTCACGTATACTGATCGGATTCTAACAAATTCTATTATTTGCGTTAACTTTTTTAGTTTTTCTCTGTATTATTTCATTTACGTAATGTCTGGTTTTTCCGGATCCAATATTTTGATGTCGAATATCCTGCCCAATTTAGCCTACACAAAAATAGATCATTCGATTCAGTAATAAAAGAGAGAGATGGGAGAAATGGATAAACTTTTAACGTATTTAATTCACAGCACATCGCATATGTTGCTTCGCCGCAACATATGAACTGACTTTCTCTAAATTTCAATGATGCGGAAATCCATTGTTACGTTTTGAACCGCATTTGGAAATTGCATTGATCAAACACACGCGATTAAAATCATGTTAAATGCCACAATGCACGCGCGTCTACGTTGCGTAGAATAAAACGTATCAGTTACGATTCGCGTCAAGTGCCGGATTAGAAATTACGGATTGGAAAGCTGTTAACCGATACCTGTTCCAATTCGCGCAGAACGGCGAATATGATGGGCACCATCATCGCGGTGGCGGCGGTATTCGACACCCACATGGATATGAAGGTCGTCACCACGCACAGACCGCCGAGCAGTCTCGGGTGGCTGCATCCGAGAGTCTTCATGACCCCGAGGGCGATCCGCATGTGCAGATTGCAGTGCTCAATGGCGATAGCGAGAACCAAACCGCCGATAAACACCATTATGGTGTCATTCATGTAACAGGAGCATGTGTCCGCTGTGCTCATTACGCCCAAGGCGGGAAACATCACCACCGGGATCATGCTCGTCACCGCCAGAGGAAAAGCGTCGGTTATCCAATAACCGGCCATCAGCAATACGACATAGCCGCATCTCATCTCCTGTGAACTTACGCGAGATTACAGAAATCACGAAGGCGCGGGTCCCTTTACTTTGCGTTCCTCTTTATCTTTCCATCTCTCTCTTTCCCTTTCTTTTCTTTTTTCGTCTTTTTCGACGAAACTGCGATCCGGAAACCGCTATAAATTTGAGAGAGAGAGAGAGAGAGAGAGAGAGAGAGAGAGAGAGAGAGAGAGAGAGAGAATATGCCGGATCGTTGAAAGAAATTTCCAAATTTCTCGATTATTCATCGATTTGAGGGAATTGAATTTGGAAATTCAAGATATCGAATAGACGTGGGAAAGAAATACCGAACTGTCGTAGATTATGAGGAAGATTAACAGGAACAATGCCCAAACAATCGCAAAGATGATCTTCCAGTATATCTTGAAATAACGTAGAGTCAAGAAGAAGTAGTTGACACGTGGAAACTCTTGCCTTTTCAGAATAAATCGCGACGTGGACTTTAGTTTCCCGCTCTTAGGTTTCTCGATTATCGTTGATTTGCATAGATCGCGTAGATTTAACTTTGCGATCTCTCGCGGTGACAATAACGTGACAATGACGCTCACGTCTTATGCTTCGAGTTTTATATTTTATATGGCAAAATAGATTTAGACTTTAGACTTTTCATTTACAAGTGGACTTTATGTTAGGTTAGAGGCTTGAAGAATACAAATTGGATAATTCTGTCAGGCACCAACCTTACTTCTTCGACCGCGACCGCTTCGTTCTTATTACCTTCGCTCATATTATCTGCTTTTGCAGAAAAAAAAAAAAAAAAAAAAACTATATGCAGTCCTATATACAATATATCTATGTACAATTCTATGAAGAAGACAAATGCCCTTACGATAACGCAATTAACCTATATATTAACTTAAATCCGCGAACTGAAACATCTGAGACTTTCTGTCCTTTGTCATTTTTTATCAATGCCGTATTTTTTCGTCGCTGATTCATGTCGCTGCAAATTTCAATTCGCCATATGCGCGCGCCAAATATATATATATATATATATATATATATATTCATTAATAATCGATGCAATTTTTTTCCAGAGAGAGGGCTGTAAGATCGCACGAGAACATGATCTCGCAGGAGCTTTGCGTTCATTTGATTGCGAAATGTTACAACCATAACATCTAATTATGAGGATTAACACTCGTTATTGAACAAGTCGAGTAACAAATCTCACTTGGTGATTCAGGGATCTTTTTATCGCCGGGACGGATCTCTCCCCCTTTTTTCCATAATACAACCCTGCGGTGAATCGTCGTCATCGGGGTGATTCACTGAGGGCTCCCGGCTCGGGAGCAAATTAGGGAGAATGAGAAACGATAACAGTAAGACAGCACAGCCCCGCTTAGGCTTCCAGAAGCCGAAAGACGAAATTCCAACAGGCGGAAGAGTAAAGACCCCACGATAGGGGTGGGTTAGTCGCAAGACGCAAGGCTGCTACGGAGATTGCTGCAGTGCATTTACATTTGTGATTTGCGATTCCGGATTGCAGCACGCTGCAAAGTCTTCTTTGCCTCCCCGCCGAAAGACAGCAGCAAATATTCGCGATTGCTTATTTAATTGCACCCTCCATTTAACACTTGATATCGATTTTATCGCGAATTTCTGCCGCACACGCGCCCAACAATGCGAACTCTCGACAGTATTCCAAACAGTGTTTAGGATAATAAGCGATATCTTAAGCCGTGCTTAGGATATGATAAGAATGCTGAAGAACACTTGAGGTAGAAGGAACAGTTAATTGCAGATACTTTCCGAAGTTTCTCGGACTTCTCCAAATTGCAGTTTACTTGTACTTTACATGTAAATCCGACCCAGACAGGATGGCTCGTTGAAATTGCCCCCGCGAGAAAGAATCCACGATTCTTGGGGACGAGACGAAGAAAGAAGACATCGCTCCTCTCTGTGTTTTACATTTCTGGTCACTCCGGTCGCGATTAATTAATCGCTTTCGATTTAATCGCCCGCCGGTGACGGTCATTTATACGAAAATGAATGATCCACCACCCATGAGGATCGTAGTCGCGCGAATTTCCAAATTTGGATAATTTCCGCATTAATTTACCCATCCCACGAAAAATGTTGCTCATCGATTAATCGTCGGCATGCCGGCGTTCTTCGTTCCAACCAAAGTACGAAAATTCGCGCGAACCGATTACATCGATTATATTACAACGCGATGACAAAATATAGAATTCCAAAGATATTTAAAGTGATTAAATCTGCGCTAATTACATTAGCATTACAATGTATTATTAGGCTCTATTTCATAATTGTTTTTTTCAATCGCTAACATCTGATGACTATTCGATAAAGCTGTCTTGCAAAAAACAACGCTCGAAATCCTCTGACGAGGATTCTCTCTCTTACAGAGTCTGAAGACTCCCGAAGTATTCGTACGTAGATCTCGCTGCTCTTCGTAGCGAATCGCTCATTAGCGTCTATTCACAATGAAGATAGTTTATCCCCGAACCGTAGGAAAGGGTTCTTTTACAATCCGCGGAACGAACGTTACGAAGAAGCTTATGTCTGATTGCCCCTAATCTTTATCGTTCATCTTCTCAAGATGCATCAGCCTCCTCTAACTAATATGTTACTTCTTACTCAGGCCGTCATTCGTGCACACGAGTTTCTTGCGAGTTTTATTCGAGAATAATTAATTATATCTCCGTAACGTGTAACTTTGTAACATAGCGATGCAGATATCGCGTTTAACGACCATTATCGGCGATAAATGAATCGAACTCATGGATGTTGGATGCGTTTCTCCCGAGCCACATGCGGAAACTCGTCATGGATAAGGATTCTCCATATGGAGAACAACTCTAACTTGCACTATTAGGCTGTATATTGCAGGTGAGCATCCGGTCGCTAACAGCATCCGGATTGGCAGGTGTCCCGCGTCGGTTATGATCGGCCGCGTTGTGACCGGCAACCTGAACGCGTACGAGCACATCAGAGTCACTGGCATCGTTAGATATAACGTGTAGTTTCATCGCGCAGTGCACCTTGAGGAAGGGACATGCCAACGGGAGTCACTATGGCGTAATAAATTAAATATGTCTAATAGAACGAGATATGCAGACGAATAGATAAAACATTGAAGACCAGGAAGAAATAAATGTCACTTGTAAACGTGATCTTTTGCAAAAGGATTCCGCGAACGTGTTTCGCGACAGAATTCTCAACGATGACCTTCTTTTGTTTTAAGCTCTCTTGATGCCAGCTGTCGCCATGTGAACGACGATGGGCAGAACTATGTTGACCGACGTTCCATGTGAATTCTATCAGGGATAAAATGCTGACAGACAGGAGGACGATGATTATCGTTAGAATAACAGTCTCTTCAGATGTATAGTCGTATAGCGAAACTTGAGACGCCGAAATAGCGAAGCTGCTATCTATCACAGCAACAACCGCCATGGCAGCTTCCAGGTAACCCTCGATCTTTTAGGTATCGCGATGTTGATGAACGGAATTTGACGATTATTGAGATGAGAGACGCTCGCTGAAGAGTAGAAGCGAAGCCAAGTAGCAAACTGTTCGTTGCAACAAAGGCTTGTAATTCGCTAAGTAATTCGCTGCTCGAGTCGCGACTCCCTGCTACCTCTGTAATCGTCAGGGCATGAGAATCCTTACGATCTTTATTGCAGAAGCGTAAGAAGATCGGCTTCTTCGGGATTAAGGGCATCACACGAAAATCACAGACGTCTAATCTCTCTCTCTCTCTCTCTCTCTCTCTCTCTCTCTACAAATGTATATTTTCTATTGAACTTAACTTGATAAATATTCACAGTTCAATTCCCGTATGTTTCGTCTTTACATCGAATTTTTCAGAATACTTGCTGCATATGCTGCATAACTGATTTACTAATTGAGGAGACTGTTGCTTCAAAATCGATATCGCGTTTAACAAACTTATGTATGTTAAATAGGTAAGAAAAAGGACGCAAAATGTGAAAACAGAGACGCGGAAGAGAAATCATACTCGTAAGAGATCTGAACTCCGGAGAGATAATAGGCGTAACACAAACATAAGTGCGCCGACCTTCTTCAGCTCATGGAAAATAGAAAGAATTGCCGCGGTCGCGATTTACATAGATACGACAATAGTGATACTGCAAAGGTCGCGCTGCAAGGACGGTTGTTCTCACGATCACGGATGCATACTCGGTCATTACGTGCAGCAGCATGTAGGCGCATCTCTTGGTCTCTTGTGTCGCAGAAAACTATAATCAAGATGCAGCCAAAGATATGAATCAAGATACAGATATGTAAGTAGAGACAAAATACATTACTAGGCGGATTCGCATGGTACGGCTTTGTTCTGTGCACCGCATTAGTCATCCCAATCAAGATTCTCCATCCAGATATCAACAAAATCCGAGCATCTCCACTCAGTGGTCCACTTCAACCTGGGGTCTACCTGGACCGGGATAACGTAGATCATAGGAATTTCACAGTGGTCTATCTGGTCCTCCTGATCGAGCATCTCCATGTAGACCACCTGAACATCGTGATGGACTCCAGGTGATCCTGAAGAAGCGCAACCTATTCGTCCCGAATAGAGTGGATCTCCAGGAGCTGTCGAATTCATGAATCTCGAAGAGAAGATTTCAGATAAAATATCCGAACGCGCGTCACAGTCGAGGTAAAGTGTCATTCGAAGCTAGACTTGGTTGGAAAATCTAGCGGAGGCAACTTGCTCGATGTTAAATCTGCTCGGAAATTGATGCGACGAAACGGCACGCGGAACTGTGCGGGAACTCCGCTTCGGGATTGTCGTTTCTGATGATCGCGCATTTCGAATTTCGCTTCCCGTTATCGGGACGATAACAAAGCAGGAGCTTCTCGCGGCAGCTCACCGGATAATTGTGCATTATGAGAAAAAGTAAGAGGAGGAGGAGGCGGCGGGGTGGGTGGCTGGGGGGGGAGGGGGGAAGTGGGGAAACGATCCGCCAGCAAAACTCGAGGAAGTAACCTTAGTTGCGCGCTTGGTTAACCGCCGGAGCTTTCCGTACCTGCGCAAAAGTTTGATTTTAGATCCCCATCTCGGATTTACGAGCTGCTTTCACGCAAACTATTTAATATCGTAGCGCGAGAGAAGTTATCCCCGCTAATGCAGGGCTGCTCTATCCCGAAGGCAGTCCTTTTTTATCTCGGACTCTATTCTCTCGCTGAGGGAGAGCGTCTTATTGATTCCTGCCTCGTGAGAACGGCAGGAGACATCGGATGTAATATCAAGAGAAAGCTTTTATGTTTCGCTGTAAAGAGAAAAGCGGGACAGAAGTTAAAATCGAGAGGTTCCCACTCGCGCGGCATTCCCGCCTCGCCGTGGCGCATTCAATTTCCCTCCCGCAAACGTTATTATTTAGGAGCGTTAAAAGGATCGCCAGGAAGCGAGATAACCAGGTTAAAGTGCCAGGGGCTAGACTACTTTTACGGAAATTTGCAACAGGTTTCATCGGAGTTATCCTCACATACGAGGAGGACGCCGAAGCGCAACCCTTACCGCGTAACTCTCCTCCTTCATCTTCGTCATTGATCATCCTTATTCACATAAGCCCGCTCCGGTCATAAATCAAGATTGCCCCGCGTAAAAGGGATTTCCCATCAGCGAGTCGATTTTAATTGGCGACCAGCTCGCGGAAGAGAATCGAGTTATCGATCTGTATTAAATTTATTACTGCGATGTTTATTCGCGACGCGATTCCTCCTAGAATGATCTCGCGTGATCGTCGTTATCGCGCGACATTATTTCGTTCGCTTTAAGCGCCTGCAAAGTTGGGTAGATTTTTATCGATTATCCCCCCGGTACGATATATAAAATCAGAATGGTATTCTTGCCAATATCGCGGTATAATTCGGGGACGCGCGCGGGTTTAATGTCACGCTCGTTAAATATGCCTCGTCGATATCGCGCGCGCTCCACTGCATGCAAATACAATTTCAATTTTAATAATTCAGCGTTATACCGCGAAACGAGTACCGCTGCATCGCTCGCTTGCATTCACCGCATACGCGCACACGCGCGCGCGCACAGCCCGCCGCGCGGTTGATTTAATTTTTAAGTAAACACCGCAATACAATAACGATAGATATAATGCCAGTTTCGGTAGCGGACCCCGAACCCCGCTGGCAGCGAAACGCTCGCCCCAACGTTCGCTGGGAACTTTTCCTCATCAATTTTCTTGCAGGCAAGAATTATGTCACCGGAATACCGTTACGATAAAGCGGCGCGTCTGAGAAAACGATGCGAAAATTTCTCTCGCGGAAAGACATCTCGCTCTCGGTGTTACATGATTTTCGCGTGAAAATCGGAAGCTCGAACTAGCTCGCCTCGCGGAGCCGAGATTGAAAAGAGCGCACGCAAGAGGCTCCTCGCAAGAGCGACAGAGGATCCGCCGCTCCGGCGACTAACGTCATTTTCCGCTGGCGCGTCTCGATTTCGCCCAATGTAAACGAGGGCGAGGGATCGCCCTCTGTAAACCGGATTACTTTCCCTGGCGGCCGGACCACTTCAAAGCGCGATTCCTCAAAGGAGCCGGTCCTCCCCTAATTCCATCCGCGGGGGATCCTCCCTACGCTGCGGCCCTGACTAGCAGCGGCCAGGAGGGAGGGAGGGAGGGGTGAGAGGGTAAGGACGCTGATTCATCGGGAGTGCCCCCCAGGCTGGCTGATTCAGGAAGGCGGACGGCGGGAGGGGGGGGAGGAGGAGGAAACGAGGGAAGTGCAAAACACGAGGGAAGGAAAAATGGCGCACCCTACCCCCCCCCCCCCCCCCCCCGCGCGCGCGGATCGCGACGGAAAATATTCGCGCCGGGGGAGAGGCGGGGAAGGGGAGGGCGATAGGGGTAGAACGGGCGCGCGGAAAAATGGATGGAAATGGGTGGTAGAATAGGGTGGCTCAGGGGAATTGACTACGTCCGCCGGAGAGGGTGCGCATGGAGGCGCGCGGGGGAGGATCCAGCGCCTAGGTTGCCTAGGGATGTCGGAAAGGGACAGTGATAGGGGGATAGCGACAGCTCGCGAACGCTCGCGCGCGACAGCGCGGTTTTCATGATTAATCAGCTGATTGACCCTCGCGCGTGAATTTCTGAAGAAGCGCGGGCAAGCGTGTGCATTCTACGTGCATTACACATACGTATACGCTAAATGGGAGGTATACGGGAGTTTTTGCGCGTATACATAGTCTCAGCAGGGTTCCAGCACGATTTCATGTCTTTCGAGCGTCTGGAATTTTACACGTTTCCGTGGAGACGATTACAAACGCAATTCTGTCAACAATGATAATCTTCAATGTTGCTCACTGCTCAGAGCCAGTCGTCTCCCCTCGCTCAAAGTTCGGACCGGGATGCGACCGGGTGCCATCGCTGGTGGCGGCGCGGGGTATCCGCGAAAGAGAGAGGAGGGCGGTTCTCCAACTCTCCCTCACGCGCGTCGCGCGGCGCGCCGCCGTTCCTGGCTACGTTCGGTCTGCATTGCGCATTCACGAGACAGGCGCATCGCGGCGGCACCCGTCGTCGCGCTCTCGTCGCCGTTGTCGTCGTCGTTGACGCCGCCATCGAGTCAGTTCCGGCGACGGCCTTGATAAGGAGGCAGGCGTTCTCCGGACGGAAAGGCGATAAGTCGACCGCTCAACCTAGCCGAGCTGCGATTCGAGGCCACATCGGACGCGCGGACGTACGAAACGACGTTCTCGCCGTCGTCGGAACGGTAAGCGAACCTGCTGAAACTCACTTTAGGCTCAGAGGCGGGGATGAAGACGCGAGGACGCGTCTGCATGCCCGAGGGATCCGCTCTTCGACGGATGATTCTCGATTCTCGATTTCGTTCCGGCTTCGTTGTCGGATTTTGCCTTTGACGCGATTAGGAACGGAATCGGTGTCACGATCGGGAGGCTCGCTCGCGTATCTTCCGTGGCAAAACGCGGCGGAATCGATGGCCCCGCGTGATTAAAGTTGGATAAATTGGGATTTTGGGAGTTTCATGCGGAAACACGTAAATCGAGTAAATAGTACTCTGTGAACGTCGGCTACTGCGTGTCGGATGCTTCGCGTTACGCGCACGCGAAAGAGCATTGAAATATTCGGCAGCGGCGCGGAAATTAATCCGGCGCGATAATTATATTCCATGTATCATGGCGCTGGGTCGAATTGCGCGGGCAATTGCTACAACCGTAGCCGGAAACTGCGAAATGTTTGCGACAATCGAACAAGTTCACGTGCCAAGTCGGAGATGCTCGCGTCGCTTCTCTCCCCGCCGCGGGGATGAAACTCGTTTCATCCTTTATCGCATCCGGCAAGTATACAAAATTCATGCGCGCCCTTCGCCCTTCGGCGGGTTGCGTCAAGTAGCAACTTGGTAAATTGCAAAATTCGTGCCGCTTCTCGCTCCAAGTTTGCGCCGAGGGAAGTCCCGCGGAACTAGTTCGCCTTGCGCGCGCGCGCGCGCGCGCGTGTGGCGTCATGCGGCCGCGCGCATCATTCATAAATTCTTGATCCCGAGTAGCGATGAGGCGACCGAAATCGAGCTCGCGAATAAATGTTTCACTCGACGGCGCGATTACGGAATCGGAGTAATCGGCGTTGCGCAAATACGAGACTGACCAGGTCGCGAGCGCGGTCTGATCCCACCGACCTTGGCGGAAGTCCAACTTGCGCTCGGTGTGCACGAGCGCGAGCAAATGTTGTCGCAGCGAGGTCGCACGATGATTAACGGTGACAGGCAAGCAACGTCGATATCCTGATTAACGAGCGCGCCTCGGCCGAATCGAAGCAGCATCTTGGAGATCCCGACCTGTACGTATCGCAAGGTGAACCGCGATATCGTAGAGTCGGGATCTCGCGCGGCCTCGAACAAATTAATGCGCGACTCGCGTGATTTCATAATCATTAGCCACGTAGCGCGAGCCTCATGGCAACTCTTACGCGTCTCTTCGTCGAGCACGAGTGCCGAGCAAATTTCAAGCTTCCTCTCGAGTTCCCGGAATCCCATTGTCAATGTAGTCACAGATATTAAGCTTCCTTTGTACAATCAGATGTATTACACGCCGGCTACAATTACGTCGGCTGCAATTACGTAGGCGCGCACTTTGTCGAGCTCAACCACTTGAAAAGCTGGCCCGGTCAATAACCCCTTCGGCTATCCCTACCGAACATTCCGACATCTGCTGTTATTATCGGTTTTTGCGTGCGCCTGCGATCGAATATACCGCACTGCTATCGGGAACACGCTCGACGCGACTCTTTTTTCCGCTCCGTTGAAACGCGCACGTTTTAATCAAAAACATCTGGTTTCCCAGGTGGAAAACCTGTTAACGCCTCAAATCAGACCCGCTAATTATTCCGCGCGTACAACGAGTAATCGTTTTTGTTTCGTTTTGACTCGCTAGCATCGGTAGCAGAGAGCGCGCGAGCAGATCTACACGAAGAGTGATCCGCACAATAGCGATCTCGTTTACGACCATTTCGATAATCTCGCGCGTGTTACGTCTCGCGATTGCAGATATCAACGCCGGGATCGATTGGTGTTACCACCAATCACGCGCTTTCGCTAATTATTATTCCACGCTACTGTTTGCGCCTGAGAATCGGGGATTGCGACTCGCCGCCCCTGTCGCACCGCAACACGCCGCTCCGCGGTGATCCGCGCGATGCATGCTAGCGCACCGCCGTTTTCTTAGCGCCGACCTTCCCGCGGCACTTCCCCCTCCACTCACGGACCCATTAGACCCCCATCACTGGGACCGGCCGCTCCTGTCTTGCGGCGCGCGCAAAACCGCGATTTATCCTCGCGATTAGAAAGAAAAAAGCTGACGCGCCGCGGGGGATTTCCCCGCGCAGGAGAGGAGCGGAGGAAATGCGCGGAGGGGAGAAATCGGCCAGACCGCGCGGGTCCTAAACGATTGCAGCGTCCGCAACGGAGCGGACTCATTTCGAGCCGAGGCGGCGGTCAGTGCGGGCGACTAAGCCGTTTAACTCGCCACGTAAGCGAGTTCCCGGGGGAGTTAATATCTACGTAAATCGTAACGTATACGCACGTGTACACGTGTACACGCTGCGACGGTGAAGAACTCGCGCGAGCGGCCGGATTCGAGCCCGGTCGCCCTTCTCGGGAGGGTGACCGAGCTTTTATCCATTACACCGCCGGCGACTTTGCTGCCGTTGCTGTTATCGCGTCTCGTGGACATTCTCAGCTCATAACGCCATTATTACACCCCTGGCCGCCCCTGCAAACTCCCGCCGACCACAGCAACGGAACCGTCCGCTTCCGTGCTTACTGCTGGCCCTCCTCTCTTCCTGACCTTTCTGAGGGTAGTAGTTTGGGCGGTAATACGCTGCAGTCCCTTCGGAATTGGCTGTTGTTGGAATCGCTTGACGCCGGATAGCTCTGTAAATCATGTTTCTTCTTCAAACATTTGTGTGCGTGTGCGTGTGCGTGCGTGCGTGCGTGTATTCGGATGCATCAATTTCAATTTCCAAGACAACTGGAAGAATTTGAGAAGACATTCGTTGTAAACCTCGATCCTTTTCATCGCGACGATATTGCATCGCAGTTCGATAACTATCGAAGAGTCATGTCGACTCTCGCAATAATGATTGCACATGGGGAAGCTGTTCCTCTTGCTTCTCTGACCTTATTTTATCTACACCCGCTTCCTTGCTCGCGAGTAGCACGGATGACGTACGTGTATGACACACGAGCGAAAGAGTCTCGTAAATGTTGCACACAAAGACGCGAGCTATATCAGCCAAACAGAACATTCGCTTTGCGCTGTAATATTTAGAAGCCTTCGCTTCGCGATCATCGGGGAAAATCGAGGTAAAGTTCCCTATCGTATCTCCGTAGAGGATACGATATTTCAACGTAAAGATACTTTTTATTTAATCGACATGTATCGCCGACACTCGATTAAGTTTCAGGTTTCCGCAGTTTGCGCGAATTGCGCGCGAAGACGCGTTTTCTCCCATCTTCGCATCTGATTAAATTTAAATCGAGCAATCTATCATGCGATCGCAAACAATCACAGCGAATGATCGCGGAATCGGGAAGTACAAACGGCAGGCACAAGTCGGCAATCGTCGAGGCAGAGATTGCTCGATTACCTAAAAGGGGTCGCGAGTCGGCCAGGATCGCTGCGCAATCGTACTTTAATCGATCTGCACGGTTTTACACACGGCGCGATTCCGCGGACGCTTCGGGCCTCAGAACCGCAAGGATGCACGCTCGGTTAGCAACCAGTTCCTGCGATATTCCTCCTCGAGATTCGCGGGCAGCGGCTCGATAGCGACCCCGGGATGACGCCGCTCGGGAAGCGGAAGCGGGAGCCACCGAGAGCCACAGTAAGAAAGAGAGAAAGAGAGATAGCGAGAGAGAGAGAGAGAGAGAGAGAGAGAGGGCGGGTGAGTGGGCGGGGGAGAGAGGGAGAGAGAAGAGACGTCAGATCGCTCAGGTGTATAGATACGTACATACATACGCTCGTCTACATAGCAGTTACACCACTCTTACACGCTACATACATGCACGCGCGCGTGTGTGTGCTCCGTGGCATATATATATATATATATATATATATGTATATGTATATGTATATGTATATGTACAGGGAGGGCGACAGGCGCCGCGATATCGATCCCACGCAATATCGCGCGCGCCTCGGCACCGTGTTACGACGCCGGGCGCACCGACGCCCGGCGTCCCTCGTGTGTTCCACTTGCTCTCCGATAGTACAGCAGCGAGAGACAGAGGCGATTTATCGCGAAGCAGCATGTCGCACGGTTATGTACAGTACGTGCAAAACCGTACTGTGTATGCACCCCGCCGCCGCCGCCGCCGCCGCCGCCTCCGCCATCGACGTCGCGCTGGTCTTTATTAAAACGTTTCATCAGGCGAGAGCCGTGGCCGGGCTTGTAGATACTGTCGATAACCAGCGACGATGACGAGCGCGATGACGAGCGCTTGTTCCATTCGATTCGGGATCGATCGAACGTGCGCGAGCGCGCGCTCCGGAAAAAGTGGACACGCGATCTCGAAAGAGGGAGGAAAGAAGGAGCGATTTAAAACGACGAAGGAAGGACAAGTCCGACTGGGAGATCATTTCCGGTGCAGCTTGAATCCGATGGCGGATTAAACGTTCTTTTAATATAACTGCATCCGTGCAGTTCGATCTCTGCTTGATCTCTGATCTCGAGCGAATCTTCCATTAACACCTTTGACAATGCCGTCGAATCTCACGAATCCATAAATCTACAAAAAAGGCGGACACATGTTTATTTCAGATCGCCGCCAATGGTGGGCACTGACAGACATTCCATTGAATACGAATCCGATGATCGACGAATGAAATACGAATAATTCTCTCTCTTTCGCCCCTAAAAGTTTCCACCCATACGTTCCACGTGTGCGAGGATTTTCAGACATTTTTCAGCATGCTGCGCGAACGCAGCATCCCCCTCGCGAAGCACGGCGACCTCGTTGCTGGACGCGCGATCGCCGACAACTGCCGCGAATGTCCATCGGTGGTCCTCTTAACGCCGGCGCGACAGAGATGATCCTAGATTCGCCGATATTGTTGACAGTAGCCGGTCCTGTGTGCGGCCGCCGGAATAATACGGCTTAGCGGCACGGTTGATGATCGTGATCAGCCGACTGGTCATCTCGTAATCATCGCCGACGTGCGTGCATCGATTCACGAGGATTTTCGAGCAAAGTTCGAGTGCGCTTCTCGTTCTCTCTTCTGTTCCTTGTTGCGTTTTGCTGCGCGTCGAGAAGTTGAAGGAGCACACACGGCAGGAAGGGGAGGCTGCGAGCCTTTAAATATTCATGGTGTATTCTGTGGGGATTTCGCCGAACTTTCCGCCGAAAGGTACTACTCTTGTACTCTACGCACGAGGACATGCCGAACGGTAGCGGTGGAATGATTTCGTCGGCGATGACTTTTATCGCGGCGAGCGAGGTGAGCGAGGGGAGAATTAAACGATAAACGAAGGACGTATCAGAGTTGACGACGAGAGTTACGCAAGCTAACGAGCACAATGAATTTCTGCAGGAATTCTCGCTTCGCTGAGGAAAGAAATGGCGTTGCGCGCGATCGCGTTCACGTTTCGCTGGCTGAAGCGTTCTCCATAGATGACGTAATCCTTATTCGACTTCCAGGGGCAGTAGCACGAGCGGAATTCGAGCGACCTTGCGTCCGGATCCCCGGAATGTGGGGGAGGGCAAATATGGCGGCTGTGATCCTTCTGCTGGGATGTCTGTGCGTTTTCGCTCAGGCGGAAGGTAGGTACTGTGGAAGCTATTTGAGAACGACGCTGAGAAAACGTGCGCCGACAACGAGAGCGACAAAGAAAGAAAATCGCCCGTGCGGGGTGACACGCGTCCGTCCTCCGCTAGATAGATAGAAATAAGTAACGACACTGCCCTTAAGGGTGGCGAGTAATTTTAAGAGGACGATTTTATCGATCAGCGAGCAACATCGAGGTGACATCCGCCGACACCGAGGCGGAAAGCATCCTTGAGAGAGCGGCCACGTGGCTGTGGACTCAGCGAGACAAGGACGCCGGATGGGGCAACGACACGCATCGGGTGCTCCTCGTCCTTCGTCTGGCCAATCTCTCACGCGATGACAATGTCGCGCCACCGGCACCGCTCGAGCTGCAGCTCACCGCCAAGCAGATGGAATTGGAGATTGTACTTTTACTCTGGAGGTAGAGGAATTTACGTTCATTGCTCTCATTCCTTTCCCAAGATACTGTCTCGTCGAAAGGAACTCTCGTTTTGTATTTTGTCCGTCAACAAACGTCCCGAAACAACGTTTAAGCTCCATTTGAGCAACTTCCTCTCCGTCTCGCTCTCGGGAGCTGATCGCGACTTCTCGCCGTGACGTTCGACTTGCGCAATACTTTGAATATCTCTCGATAGAAATAGGAACGAGGAATCTCTGATGCATTTGTGCTAACAATAGCGAAAAGTACGGCTCGAAATTGATCGAAGCGTTCGTCGAAGCGACGATAGTCGCGCTTCAATTATTCATAATAACGAGTAAACAAGCCCAAGATCCGAGAGAGCTACAGCTATAGCTTCGAGAGGACAGGCTAGCGGCTCTGCGGCGTCTTTTCAACGACCTAGAAAGTTCGTCGGAGGGAAAATAGGGCACAGATACCCCTTGCCGTGCCTTGACATTCTTTATCGTCAAGTTAGCCTGCACGTAGATGAATAGAGACACCGCCTCTCGTGACGGAAGGATGCTCTCTTCGCGGATATGCGGCCGTTGGTATCGCGGGCTGCTTCCGGTCTATCGATTCCTTTGTCAGCGGTCGCTCGCCCTGCCGCCTGCTCTCTCCCCTTCCTCCCTCGCGTCGCGTTACCGAGCCTGTTTATTGGTCCGCGGATGGATTTTATCGCGACGCCAATAAATAGCGGGAAAACGGCACGACGCCACGCGATTAATACCGGCGCAGCTTTCTTGTGTTGTTTGCGGGGAAACAATCATGAAGAGCGCGAATCTATCGCGAGGAATTTTATGGGAACGGTGCGCAAGCTGCGATAACAGGGCAAACCCTGAGTGCTCGTCCCTGAAAGACACGTGAGTCATCGTCCGATTGGTCGATCAAGCTAGACTAGAAAAGAGACGGCCAGACATTGTCAATAATCGATCAGCAACTAGTTCCAGCTGCCGGATTCCTCGCGGCCGGATGTAGCCTCCCTCTCTCTCTCTCTCTCTCTCTCTCTCTTGTTACGTAAAACAGGCGCATTCGTAAGTTCCTCTGGCCTTTATGCGCGTGTTGCAGACACCGGGAAGCTGGCTTCTCCTCCGTCCGACTGGCACGCTACACCCTGGCCTTGAACGCGATGTGCACGAATCCGCGGCAGTTCCACGGCCACGATCTGATCGGCATGCTGCAGCATCACGAACCGCCGACCGATTACGAATTCGCGCTGACGACGCTAGCGGCGTGCAGCGCACAAGCGCACGTGCGCAAGCGGCAGATACGTCGTCTGCTGGACATCGCGAACGCTGCGCGGGACCACAACGTCGGTGAGTTGTCCTTGCTTCGACCTTGCGACTGAGTTGTTGGCATCGTCGCGAACTGGAACTACGCGAAAGACTGGCTAAAGAAAGATAGAGGAAACGAAGAAGAGATCCGAGGGAACATTAGAACGCGCGCAGTTGTTTGAATATCGATAAAGTGATGCCAGAATCGAATAGTAAAGGTATTAAAATCGATGTTAATTCGATTCAAGTTTCTTCGCGTCGATGCGGACCATTCTTGCGACGTTCTCTACTCCAAGAGTTCCGACGTGAAAGAACTCTATCATATCCTGTCATTCTGACTCTCAGAGACGCTCCCTGACGAGGTGAATAACCGGAAGGTAGCTAACCGTAGTAACGTTAATCCCTGCAGACACCGTCGCGATGGTGATCCTGGCGCTGCAGTGTATTGTCCAGGACCACCGGCATCGCAATCTCCATCACTTTGTGCGCAAGCCGTCAATGGGCCTGGCGCAACAGCAGAGACTGGACGGCAGCTTCGGCGACCTGCACACCACCGCGCTGGTGATGCAGGTGTTGGAAGAGGTGGAGAACGAGCCGGCCGACAACTGGAACAGATCCGCGGCGCTGGCTTGGCTGATCAGTCAGCAGCGAGCGGACGGCTCGTTTCACGGCGACGTCCGGACCACCGCCGAGGCGATGTTGGGTGTCGCGCCGCGCGGATTGGCCAGCATCCGAGCTCTCGATTGCGGACAGGGTCTGTCGGACAGCTCGCCGCCGCGTCTCACCACGAGCAACAGTAAATCTTTCATTATGACAGCGTGACGTACTTTCGATTCGCGTGGATCGCGTCTTTCTGTAGATCTCATCGAGCAGACGTTAAAACTAGAATCGCTTCGGGGATTCCTTGGCGCATCGGTTAGGCATAAGACGAGACTTGACGCGTCGCGGCGGCAACGCCATCCTCTCCTGCGCGAGCGAATTAACAGCCTTGTGAACCCACGAGTTCCAGATATCACTACCACCGACAACCACAGCGAGACCGCTTTGCCGTCAGGGTTGCCGGGGAGCGGCAACCTGAGCAACGTGGACGCGATAATCGCGGCCACCGCGGCGCCGGTGATGGTGAACGTGTCGTACACCCTGTGGGTTGGCAGCAACGTCAACGAGACGTACAACCTGACGGTGACCGCGCCCAAGAACGAGACCTTTTACGGAGTGATGCTGCTCGCGGCGGAGATGTCGCCCCACTTCCAATTCACCGCGTCCGAGTGGCCCAACGGTCACTACGTTCACACGCTCGCCGGTTACAAGGAGGAGCCGATGTCCTATCACTACTGGCTGCTCTACAGGCTGCCTTCGCCGCCGGAAGCATCCTCGCCGCCTGGAAATCAGCTGGTCGCGCCCGGAGGTACGTCCGAGCGCTTCCACGCTCGTTAGCCGAATCGTCGGCTCGATGATGGCGCCAGAAGATATATAGGCGAAGGGAAAGAGCGCGTGAGCAAAGAAATATATGCGAAATGTGAAGAGGAGATCTCGATCTCGAGATTTAGATCTTTTTTGTTCTCCGCTGAGACTCTCGAGATTGAACTTGCGTGCGTCGAAGGCGCACCTTGCGCAGGAAATGCATTACTAATTAAACGTAGCCAGTGTACCAGCGGCCTCGCTCTAAGTCTTTCTATGCTTGCAGGTGTCGACGACTTGCAGATCAGCGAGGGGGAGCATTACCTCTTCTGGTACAAGAAGCTATGAAGCTCGCGCGGAGCGGAAGGGGCGTCGAGAGCAAAATAACAAAAAAAGTCAGGAGGAAAAGGCGTAACACGAGGCGGAGCGGAGAGGTATACTTCATAAAGAGGAAGAGAAGCAAGAGGGACGCGAGGTTGTACAATATAAGAGAGAGAGAGAGAGAGAGAGAGAGAGAGAGAGAGAGAGGGCGCGATCTCGAAGCTCTAGAGCGAGATCCAGTATTCACTGCCATCGCTAATCGCCGATATGGAAAAGAAAAGAAAAACAGAAAAAAAAGAAAAAAAGAAATCACGCGCAACGCAAATCCGTGGGAGGAGGACTAGGCGAGAAGAAGAAGAATAGAGACATAGATACACAAACGCGCGCGCATACACACACACACACACACACACACAGGGAGAGATGCATACGCACGCAGAGACAGTTGGCAGTGACTTTTGAAACTCCGTTCTAGTGGCTGATTCGAGGGATCTGGTGGGATGAGACGCCGATCTCGATCGACATCGCCGGGATCGATATCAAACGCGTACACGCATACACACGTAGACTGCTCCACTCGTCGACACGTCGAATGCCGCTGGAGGTCGAATCCGCGATTCGAGAAATTTCGGGATCTGCGCTGCTCGGACGGCCGACGACGCGCGATAATCCGTGCAAAACGTAGAAAACGCAAGCGCAACTGTAATCGCTATGGAAGGACGTAGCTCTCTCAGGCATCTAAGCGCGATCGAGGCATAGCCGAAGATCGCAAGCGTCTCTTCGAGACGCGCGGCGTTCGACGTGTCGATCCACGAAGTTAACTTAAAGTTTTCTATGAGACCGCGATGCACAGGCATGCATAATTGTACTCGTTAATTGATTAATTCGTACTCAATAAAGCCGAATAGTCGTACCCGTACGATAGCGAGTACCCGCTCCCGATCTTCCCGAGATCCGGCCGCGCAACGCGTTGACAATGCAAATCGAACCACCCTCCCCCTCCCCCTCCGCCCGCCCTCCCGGGATTCACGGAGTACGGATAAGTAAGTAATTAAGTAAGTGAGTAAGTGAGCAAATAAGCAAGTAAGTAAACACGTTAAGCATAAGCGAAGGAGAAAAAGGAATCGGGCGAGTGCCTGCTGCTCTGCGACGTGGCGGGGCAAGACGGAAGAGGATCGCATCTCATAAACGTCGCGTTGCCGTTTGCAAACGCACGTCGTTTGCCGATGTACGATTTCGTTCTTTCCTCCGAACCAATAAAGGAATCGATAAAATGCATCTGCACGAATCTCCACCAACCGTATCCCGTATCCCGTCGCGCCTTCTGCGAGCGAATCGTGAAACGGGATTTCGCGAAGATTCAGCAATCAGGCCTGATCATCAGTCTCGCCTGTTTTTCACATTTCGCCGATAAAATTCGAAGGAACGCATCTTTCGTTTCGCAGTTATCCTAATCTGATAACAGAAATGTTATCCGTACGCGATGCGTGTTGTCGCGCGGGTCACCTTAATCGGATGTTTCGCACGCTCTCGCGTACATCGGCAACGTAATAATCGCTAGATATGTAATTATCTTATTAATCGTAATTATCTTCTCGCATTTATCATCGAAGATTTCTTTCATGGCGCGTTATATTCTCGATTCCCACAAAATCCGCGTAACGAATCGCATCGGCGCGCGTATCCGGCGAGGTATCGTTTATTGATTTTTCGCGCCGAGGCCAGGAGATTTCTGTTCCCTCACAGAGAAGGCGACACCAGGACTCTTCGGGGGAGCAAAATTCGCGGCTCGCGTTCGTTGTTCGAAATTGTCGCGCGTGTGCGTGCGATTAACGAAAACAAGGCGAGTGATTCCGTTCCGTTCGTCTGTGCATGTCGCTTTATTTGTTATCTTCGTTTCTCTCTTCCGATAAATAATAGTTCATTGATAGAATATTAAGGCTCTATCCTCGTGATCCACGGGAGTGTTGATGATATCGATGAATTTACGATTCGATAGGTTCTGCATGTACTTATAGAACGTCTGTGCAAACTTGTCTGCGAATTCCTCGTCTTCATTTTTACTTTCTTCTCTATTCCGATTTCCGAACAACGATGTATTGGCCTCCCGATTTTCATTTTCTAATCTCTCCAAACACGCTGGTCCTTAAATTGTAATCGACATTTGCAAAATCGTCCGCTCGTAAGAGATAAATTGCCGAATCGCACGTAAAATAAGATGCTATTGTTGTATCGTACACTCATTCCAACATTCGCGGACGCGTTAACATAAACGACAATCGAAACGCGGACTTGTGACGCACGCTATGCCAACATATGATAGACACGTTACGCAATCTCAATTTTTCATAAACATCGACACGCCAAATTAACGCAAACGCTCGTCTGTGTTCTTATAAATAATATTACGCGTCCTCTTCAAATATTACAAGAGAGAGAGAGAGAGAGAGAGAGAGAGAGAGAGAGAACAAAGAGAGAGCTTTATTCGCTAAATATCTTATATTTTTTTAAAAATCTTATATTTTACCTCTTCCCTTTATGGCTGGGATGATGTGGAAGATAGACGAGAATCTTACGACCGGTATCCTCTGTCCTTCTTCATTAGAATTTCTGTCATCTCTCACGAACTTTTCTGATATTACGTTTATCAAAAAAAAAAATATATATATATATATATATATATATATTTCTACACTTTCTCTATTTTTATTTCATATCGGGACAAGCTTTTATGTGAACGCGTCGCGCTCGCAATTATCGCAGACATTTGTCCCGAAAGTAAACGCGTAATGAATTAATTAACCGTTAATTAATTAATTAATTAACGTTGACGTTACTCGTCTTTCCATGCGCGTTGCGATTTAGCGGCGCCGTTTATTATCACCATGCGATTCGATCGCGCGTACGTAAGTCTCGCGTACAAGCCGAGTTCGCGTATACGCGGATCGCGTTTTTCGCCGCGCGGGGGTAGTCGAGGGATGAAGCTGCAGCTGCGGGATCTAACGTATTACGACGCTGCGAATGACACAAGCTTGGATACCTTTCGTCTGCCATGTAGGTCGGTAGGGTTTCAGTATTGGCTTTAGGAAATTAGCCGATGGCTCGTCGGCGCTCATGAAGTCGGAACGCTGATGTTTGGCAAACAAAGGAAGATAGAAAAAAGAAAGAGAGCAGGAGAAAGAGAGAAAGAAAAGATACATGACTTCTTTTCCCGACAGATAAACCTAAAATGTTATCGCGTGCAAATGTTACTTTCTGACTGACGTGCGAGAACACACGGCGAAGGAATTACGTTGACAATAACAACGAATAATGGATTGTCTTGCCGAACGATAGCGGATCAAACGGGAGGGGGGGACTTGTATGAGAGAAGCCACATTGTTAAATCGCTGTTATGTACACAATTAATTACACAAATCTAATTGACATTTTAACCGAAATTTCTAGCATTCACTGCCGCTTGAAATTGCCGACAGTTGTACGATAAACAGCCCGTGGCTGAGCGTGGGAATTAATTCGCGGTGAGAATTCGTTGTTCCTAATTCTCGATTCTAAGAACGTCCTCCGAAGATTTTCGCAAGTAAACATTATTTTCACAGAGCTTTCGCAAAGCTTACGTCTCTCGACAGCTTATGCAATATCGAGCGAGGGGGTAACTCTATCGTGTCACGAAATAATGCGCTCCTCTTCTCAGTCTACCACGAAGAAGTCCATGAATGATTTTCAGGATCAATCCTTTTGATACTTCCTTCCTAGAGACGATAATCTAAACAGCGATCTTGATCCGGCGTTGTCGCGCAGGCCTTCCTTCTCACCTGCGCAGGGCATTTTTATTCTACACTTTTTATTCCGTACGAAGAAGAGACAGAGAAGAGATCGCATCTGCGACGTTAATGTGACAAGATCCAGCACGAATGATGCGCGGTGCTGATTACGACGCGAAAAATTCGCATCTCGTTCATCGCGTTTCGCTCGATTCTCAAGTGTATTCAAGTGACCGCGATCAGATTGGGATCGTAATCAATATTAATTCGTGAAACCGCGCAATCCTTTTCGCGAATATAGGTCAATCCCGCGGAATCGCGGTCATTTGCGCGATCGATAGTATCGATAGGGGAGATGCGGGACACTGTGAGGACACATCTCGTGCGCGAGAGATCTCGTCGATTGCCCGCGGGCTGACCGGCGCAAATTCGAGGTGCAACGATCGCCGGAAGGGCGCTCCGGAGCGGTGCTCCGTCCCGTAATATCTGAATTTCAAAGAGAGAAACGTATTCTGAGGATATTGAAAATCCTCGAGAAAGCCGGGAGGGAGTCGCGGGAACGACGCGCTGCTCTTCACGAGATGCCCGCAAAAAGCGCGGCGACTCGAAAGGGCGCCGAGACGTCAAAAGCGAGAAAGAGAGGGACAGTCGGGGGACAGTCGCGAAAATTGGTAAAACGGTCTCTAAAACGCGGAAAGCGTTTCCCTGAAGAAATCTCCTCTCCTCAGCGTTCGCCGGATCTGTCAGCCGATGATATGATCTTTAAGCAAGATATTTTTTTTCTGCACGCTGATTCGCGAATTTCGACTGCCGCTTCGTGTCGTGTACGACCGGAAGGGCGATCGTGATACGATCCGAAGACGATCAATACTCGATGAATCATCGACGCGGCCGAAGAGGACGATGAGATCGGCGGCGATCGACGACGGTGCAGAAATAGAACGGCGGCGATAATTGGCGAAACACGCCCGTCTCCGGCGAACTCTGAACTTTCGAAAAACAGTTATGCAACTACGCGACCGCGATCGATAGCACGAGGGAGGCCGGGGGAGGAAACGAGGCACGAAGAGCCGGACCGACGAGCGGGGTTGCGATGATTCAATATCATTCGCGACAGATCCGCTGAAGACGGATCGCGGCGACACGCGTCGATCCCGAGATAGATTCAGTAGCGTCCTTGAGATATCCTTGACAAAGCCTGCCTTTGTCAGTCTGCGATTCATCGGTGGGACAATCGCGAGGAAACGATGCACGATGTTCCGCGGAGAAGTTTGCGCCTCGTCAGGATCGAAGGCGAGCCACTTCCGGCTCCGTTGCGATCGGAGGTACTTGATGAAGAGGCGGCCAATAAAAGCCGACAGGATCGTCTATCGTCCGCGCGTTCCCAAGTATTTTCCTTGGTCCGAGACGGGTCTTTCAGAAGAAGAGAAACAACACGAGCTTAATCAGCTCCGTGCGAAAATAAAGAATCCAATTACAAGCTTCGCTTAATCATCACTCCTGGTTCTCGCGAAAACAGGCAAGGCTACTTAATTCGGATACATCAAGTAATTCGGTCGTTTAGCAGTTAAATATAATACAATGCGAGCACAACGCGCCTCTTATGATAAGAGGATAATTTTCATGACGTAATCTCGTCACATCGCAAGGCAGATAAACAGACGCTTGATCACTTCTTCGCGCCGTTAAATTGCAGACATGTTTTCAGCATGTACCATTCTATAGCTTCGAGCATCACGAGCATTGTTCTCTTCATAACAGCGTAACAGAACGCGCATTCCTTCCTTCGAGGACGCGAGGCAGCGAATGCAGTTCCTCACGAAGACGAACGCGCGCTCTCCTCCCGAGAAGGCCAAGGGTTTGGGACGTGGGGGGGGCTCGCTGACGGATTCCGCGACGACTAACGGTCGACGAGAGGGTGGATGGGGTTGCGCGGTGGCGGGCGCTCGCGTGTTTCGCGAAAAAGAAAAGCGCGCAAGTTCGGCGCGAGTCTCTCCCGGCGTAACAGGTGGTTAAACAGGGCTGTAAAGCAGCTCGCGCGGTGCGGCGCGGCGTGGCGCGGCGCAACGGGGGAGGGGGAGGGGCTGCTGCTGCTGCTGCTGCTGCGGATCAGTGACGCGGGGGAGGGGGAGGGGGGACAGGACGGGGCAGACAGGAAGGGTTGACGAGGTCCGAATCTCGCGAGGATGCGGGCGCGAGAGATCGCGCGGCTCCTACCCGATCCTCTCCTCCCCTCTCCCCCGCGCGCCTTCCTTACGCTCGCGGGCAATACCGTGCGCGAATTAATTGTCCGGATCGAGCCGACGGGCTCGGCGGACGGTGGGTTTTGCGATAATGGACTGCCGTGCACGAGGAATCAGAGGGTCATCTTATCAAGGGGATGACAAGGGTTGTTGCGCGTCATGGGAAACGTCGAGAAGAATCAGTCGAGTTTTGTCTCTGTTGGTCCTCGCAGGAAGCCAATGTCGTTGCCTGATGACAGACGCCATCTTGCCTGCATCTGGGAGGGAATCGCCCGATCGTCGCGGGCGAAATCTTGATAACAGTTGGAGGGGGAAGGTGAACGTTTCGCGGTGACGAATTCCGCTCGTCCGTAGTGAGCGATGAAACTGGCGGACTCGCGTAATTACGCGGGGGACCGCCATGCCAGGCGGCGATGATAATCGCGTCGGCGGTATTAAGTTTCCCACACCGTTTGCCGGGGAATCCCCCGTGCGCGCGGCCAGCAACGTCTCGAGCGCTTAACTTATCGATTGCGCGACATGACGCGACAGCCGTGCCGGTCGTAAAGCGCATTTAGGAGTATCCCGATGAATCCCGTCGTGGCGGGCGCGCGGCGGTCTTAATTAATTCGATCCTGACGGCCCTTCCTGGCAGCCCGATGCTGTTCCCATCGTCACCGGCAACACAGCCCCTCGGGTCGACGCGAGGGGAGGGAGGGGGAGGGGAGGGGGGAGGGAGAGTCGGTCGAGGCAGATGAATTCCGCGCGCCGCGGGCGACGAAAGGAAATTGGCTCGGTCGGGGAGACGTCCTGCCTGGACGGAGCATCCTTAATACTGTAAAGTAAGTTTAATGGCGGATGCAGCACACCGAGACGCCCATCACGTGTTGGAGGACTGTCCCTCTCTCTCTCTCTCTCTCTCTCTCTCTCTCTCTCTCTTTCTTGCCCCTACGCATTCGAGTAAACGCGTAAATATAGATATCAGTATATTCGTGTATTAAATTACGCGAAGCGCGTGAATCCTGACGTGCTGACCGGACCTCAGAGTCCAAATGATCGAGAGGCTCCCTTTGTCCCGATGATTCCTGTTTAAATGCTGGAAACGACGGACACGCGATCCGGTGAATTATTTAATCCGCCAGCGGAATGTGGACAGACGGAGCGCACCGATTTAACGGCGAATATAAAAATCGCGTACAACTAGATGTACCTTGTCCAATTTTCCAAGGTCACAGCTCCAAATTCAGGCGTCCAAAGAATCAGGATCCGCGCGTGCAGTGCTCACGTAACGGATACGCAGCGCACGCGACAACTCGCCGACTTGCAGTTGCGTAACGTTCCGAGCGGGGTGGAAGAGACAACGCTGCAGGGTTGAGTGGGTGGTGAACCTAAGGGGCTGCGTGGGGAAAAGGAAGAACAGCGTGGAGAAGACGCAAAGTGGCACCGCCATGGCCGCCACGA
Organism: Eciton burchellii; assembly: GCA_020341155.1. Classification (NCBI taxonomy): domain Eukaryota; kingdom Metazoa; phylum Arthropoda; class Insecta; order Hymenoptera; family Formicidae; genus Eciton; species Eciton burchellii. Next base: position 188,515 of record JAHMML010000010.1, on the reverse strand, counting down.
AGCAGTAATCACTGGAGGGGCCGACCGGAGGGTGATTTAAGCAAGAAACGAGGGCGAGTAAAGAAGCGAGGGAGCGTGACAGAGGCGCTGGATCGGTCGGCAGCGGGGCGGCAGGGAGGGTGGGAGGGAGCTCATCAGACGCATCAGTCGCCTCCCCCGGCGCCGCGCTTCCTCCCGCGTCCCAAGTGTCTCTGGAGCATTTTTCGTTCCTCCCTTATCGGCGCTTCCGCCGGCTCCCCCCTTACTTTCCCGCGCGATCCCCTCGACGTCTCGCAGCACTCTCCGAGAGAACGCGCAGTTCCGCTTCGCCGCTTAACCCTCGCGCTTCTAATATTCGGATGAAGCCTCTAATTACCGCCTCGCGAACGAGGCGTACCTTTATCGACATGATTACGTAATCGTTTCGTATACTTGCATTCAGCAAGTATTCATGCGCGATCGATGAGTCTCCGGATATCTCCGCAGTTGCGGAGAATCCAGCCGCTCTGCGCGAGATGCTCCGCGTTAAGAAATCGGCACGTTTCCCGAATCTGGTGATTTTTCGCGTCAAGCGGATCGTAGCGCGCTTCACCCTGTCGTTCGGCGGAATCTCCGTGTCGCGGATTCGATTTGGAAAATTTTCCAGGCGGCGGGCTCCCGCTCGACCAGCGGATGCGATAAAATCCCCGACCGCGACGGGCTTGATACTTTTCCTCTCGAAGGTAGCGGCGTTCGAGATCGCGCGTTGCTAGGAGACGTCCTCCGCGAGGGAAAGACAGAGAGACAGAGAGAGAGAGAGAGAGAGAGAGAGAGAGAGAGAGAGAGAGAGAGAGAGAAAGAGAGAGGATCAAGGAGTTGTCCGCTCTCTCGTTGTTATCCGCGCCGGCGGAGCGCGGCGCGGGATCAAAGTGCAATCTAATCGCGTAATGGCCGGGGTATTAGGGTGGCCCCGGCCGCGTTCGTAGACGCGTCGGTAATTAAGGAGCGCGATCGGGCCGCGCCGCTCCTTATTAGAAGGAAGGCTGCGATCGGCCTCCGCGGTGTGAATTCATCTTGTTGATCTCTCACCGACTCCGGCTGATCGCCGGGGAGATACTAATTACTCCACGCCACGCGCACGGTCCATCGCCAGCCGGACCTTCCTGTCTCTCGCCTGTCAATTGCGAACGGTAATAACGGGCCGCGTAACGAGCAAGGAGCCCTGCGAAAATAAACGAGGAGCGTTCCGATCGGCGGATCAGAACGGCGAGTGGCTCGATGTTGAATTTCATGTTGTCTTGAGATAAATAATGAGCAAAGTGAAGTAACCCGACGTGAGGGGGCACAATGAAATTGTGTAAATTGCGTTTCATTTTATTGCGCAGGGTTAAATGTTTGCGATGCTATCGTCTCTCGTTAACAACGTCGACACATTCATCAGTCGTTGAATATTATCGCGTTATGATACATACATATATATATATATATATATATATATATATATATATATTGAGATGGGTTTTCATTCGTTATTGGCAAGTGACTCGAGAGCTCCGCGAATTCTGGAAGATTTTAGCTCAGAAGGTCGAGATCTCCGATCCCACTCCCTTGTAACAGGAACGATCCTGGAAATTGGCCGCCATCGAGAAGGCAGCGGGAGAATAGTGTCCTCGTTTGTTCGACGAGCGATCTGAAAAATTGTTGAAACCATCGTCCCAGATCCGCTCCCGAAATCGTTAGATACGCGTCATAGTAGAGCGGAGGATCTAATCGCGTGCTACTTTCTCCATACGATCTCGCTCGCCCGCTGATTAGTCGCGTTTCCTCATGATCGATGCTCGGGAAAACTTTCCCCGTCACGCGGAGCCGATCCCTTATTCTATTTATTTTTTATACCGATTTTTAGACGGATTTATCGGCTGCTTATGCTTTCCTCTTTCTCTCGACTGGAGTCACGACTGTTATCATAATTCCTCCTCCCCCCCTCCCCCCTCCCCCTCCCCCGGACGACGTAATTCCAATCTACGTGCCAGAGGAATCACTCAACGGACAGCAGACAGAAATGCGGATGTCGCGACGGGATTACCAGAGCAACGAACAATTCCCAACAATTTTTCACAAGCTTGAGCTTGCGCGCATACGAGAGACCCTTCGCGCTTATGCAATCTGCTCGCTTGGAACTTTCCTCGGGAGTTAGCGAGCGACACGTATACAGAGGCAAGTGTTTCATCTTGAGCTGGCTCGCGGCGCGACACTTGCTCCCGTAATTGGGCGATTACAGATTAGACTTCTGGCTAACGAGAAACGTGCCGAAACGCGCGATTCCGCGGTGCGTCGTCTCGCCCAGCGATCGACTCATCGCTCATCGCGAGCGTTCGCAGGAGAGCATTCTCCCGTCCTTCGGGATCTCGTTCAGGGGTAGCTCGCAGCACCTGCCATAATCAATCGAGATTGGCGCGTTGTTGTTGAAACGACAGCGAGGATGGCTCGCGGTGGCCTGTGATCTGCCGCGTTAATCGCCGATGTCGGCACAGCAGTCACCGTTGCGCAGGTGCATCCGCTAAACAGGTAGCCCCCTCGCCTATCCCTAGGCGAAGGGAGGAGGATCGCCCTGGGGAGCTCGGACCCATCCGAGATGGGCCCCGTTCCTCCCTCGGTAAGCAGATCCTCGTTATCCGCTCGGAAGTTGCACGCGCACGTTCTCCCTCGCGGAGAACGCGACGCAGTTTTCAATTCCACGGCGTAATTAATTAAGCGGAAGGGGAAAGGGGGAGGGGGGAGGGGGCGGGGCGGGGCGGGAGAGAGAGGAGAGGAGAGAGGGAGACGATGGCTCGGTTAATTGCTCGCCGAGACGCGTGTCCGAATTTCAACGAAGCCGCCACGCCCAGCGTTGTACATTACAACGGAGCGTCGCTCTTTCGAGAGTCATTACGAGAGCTCTCGCGAGCGAGATGGACCGAGAAGTGACAGGTGGCGGCTTCCGATTCGTGATCGTATCCAAAAGACGAGCCCCTGCGTATCATCGTGTATTCATCGCGTTTCCATGGCGATCCGATGACGATCGGGGTGCCTGCGCGGTCGCGGAATTTGTCGGGGAAAGAAATTCCGCTGTTTAATCGGCTTTAATCCAAATCCGGAATCGACGTGAACTCGAAAGTGCCTGTTGAAACGTAACGGAGCGTAAATCGAGATAAGAGCTCGCTTGAAAATTAGACACGAGCGTGTAATCGAACGCATTAATAATGAAACGCCTCGCGAATCATCACGCGACTTGGACATTGTATTATTTGTGCATCCACCGGACGATCTTGCGCGGTTTCCTGCGCACGACGTCGAGGGAGGGATAAAATAACCGAGAGAGCTGATAGCGGCATAAGGGAGGCGCTACTTTGGCTTATGAGATTCTACTTTGCGCTCTGCAATCGGAGGACGAAGGAAGAGCGACGGCAGAAGAAAAGAAAGAAAGAGAGCGGAAGGGAGAGTCTTGCTTGTTGATGCACGAACGCGCGTCCGTTTTGACGGACATGGGCTGCGCCCCAGGGATGAGCCTGATGGCCCGCTATTAATTTTCGCCGGTCTCTAATTTGCTTTGCTCTCTCTCTCTCTCTCTCTCTCTCTCTCTCTCTCTTTCTCTCTCTCGGCTATCTTCGGTATTTAAGAGAACAGTCGCGCGAGTGCGATCGCAACGTGTAATCCTTCCGCGATCGACGTTGGGGGACGTAACTTATCCCGCTTGGCTGGTTGCTCGTTCAAGTTCGATCCGTGTTTTTCTACAAAATGATCGCTCGCATCAGCGGAATTTATTAACGAGGAGCAATCGACACGCTCGCGATTGAAAAGCGCGGGAAGAGGCTCGCCGAAAGACTCGTCGCGATTCGTTTATCTGCTTGATGCTTGAGCAAGACGAAAGACACGGAGCCGAATCTCTGCCACGTCGATCACGTGCGCGAACATTGGTCACTGCGACACAGAAACGTCGAAGCTCGCGGAAACGCGTCGCTGGCGCAGTCGGGTCGAGCGCAAAATCGGTAATTGCGCCGCTTGGTCGATCGGCAGGTCGCTCGCCGCTCCTAAATTACGTCACTCGATCGCGCTCGATTAATTGCCGCCCTTGTTCGCGATCGTATCTCGAGCGCGGCGATCGATCGGTCGGCGAACGGCTTCGTTGGGGGAGGAAAGACGCTTCGCTGCCGAGCGAAGCTGGCAAGTGAGCTGCCAGGGGGAGGGAAAAACCGACGAGGGCGAGAGGTAGTGTGAGGAGATCGAAGAAGGAAGCTAGAGAGAGAGAGAGAGAGAGAGAGAGAGAGAGAGAGACAGATAGAATGAAATAGAAATGATACGGGAGTCGCACGGTCCTCGCATGAGAGATGAATCGGCCGGCAAGCGTGAACTGGAATTACGCTCGCGCATAAAACCTGGCAATAATGAACTTTTAATAGCCGGTCAGGTGCCGGATGGACAGGGAGGTGCGACGGCGTATGCTAATGATACGGCTTAATTAGCGGCCGTACAAAGTCAAGTCGCGAGGGGGAGCGATCGAGAAGAGAGAAAGAGCAAGAGAGAAGAGAGCAACTCGCTCGGGCCGAACCTCGGGCCGGATATGATCTAAAAGCTCCTGATTTAAGGACTGCCCTTGCCGACGTCCGCGCGCCCTTCCCCTCCTCTGCCTCTCCCTTCTGCTTTGATAAATAGCGCTCTCCTCGCGGCCTCCTCGCGTCCGGCTAATAACAAACCGATGTCTTTTCCCACCTACCTGCCTGGCGCGTCCCTCATCTTCTGCATCTGTAAAATTACAACTTCGGAGGCCGAAGGGAGAAGAGAGTGCTCGGCTCCGGAGGGGCTAATAAAATTCGCGAGAGAGCGAGCCCTTTCCCCATCGCGCTCCTCCTGCTGCAGGTAATCGCGAGACCTTCTCTCTCCTGCACAGAAAGATCTCTCGGTATCGGCGCGTTTTCCCTAGCCGTAGTCCTATTTCTTTTTTTATTATCATCCTAGAAATTATTACAAGCTCTCACTAGCGTGACATTTAGCAATGCACGTGGCAGTTAGATGCGACAAGGTCTTGGAGAGCAGAATATAGAATTACAGCCCTATAGAATTACAATTCGTGCATGGATCTTGAAGTTTCTCTTTTAATCTGTGTGTTGTCTTGGTCACTAATCTCATGAGATTAGTCGTATGTTGGGATGTTTCTCCATTCTATCAGCATAGATATCATCTAGCCGAGTCTTCTTATCTCGTCTCTATGGCACTTAAGAGACCTTAAGATCGTGATGTAATCGGTGACGTATCACGGTGCATTGAGGATAATTCTAAGGCATTTGTTTTGAAATCTTTATAATATTTCTATATTCGTATTGGAGATGCTGTGGATTCCATAGGTCCAAATAGATTTGAGGATTGCCTTGTATCATAACAACTTGTTTTCAACCGACAGTTGTTATTTGCTGCCTGGTAGCCGGTACATTTTTCCCAGCTGAAATCCAACTTGCTTTCGCTTGGTGAGTAGTATATGTTTTTTCCAATTTGGTCTACGTGGTCAAAGTGTAGTGTCCTAAATATTTTCCAAATCTTCGGCTTGAGGAATTCTCAGACCGTTCACAGTTGCTTGCGTCTCTTTACGGATAGCGAGTGTCACCTGTACCGATTTTGTCCCATTTAGTCCCGATTGTTCCATTTCTTTGACCACTTCTGGATGTAGGAGAGACCTTCTTGTAAACGTAGAGACGCTTCGATTGTTACGAAGATTGGGCCACTCGAGTATAACCGGAAGCCAGCGTCTATTTACAGCGTCAGACTTATCGTAATTTCCGTAATCGGCAAAATTTCATGATCCCACGGCGGTCGGAATCTCTGAAATTGCACCGCCCCCCCCCCTCCCCCTCCCCGCTAATTAAAACCACGCTACGTAGTCTAGGACGGGAATTATTAAGCGTCTGATAACTATCCAGACTAGCTCTCATGAAACTTTCGCCCGCAGGGAACATAGATCGCGCGCGATTATTGTTAGGCGTCGGCGTATAATCGGCGCGCATAAGTTCGAGCGAAAAATTTACCTTGATTATCAGCATGACAGCATCCTGATACACGCATGCGGCACGGATTCCGCGCGATTCCGCCGGTTAGGCGCGCATTAATAATGCAGCGGATTGCGCCGCCTTCCCCGCGCGGGAGGAAAAAGCGCCGCGGTGTTACATATATTATGCATTACGCAGGAACGAAGGAACCGCGACCTGGGAAAGAGGGGGGAGGGGGAGGGGGAGGGGGGAGAGAGAAGGAGGAAGAGTGCGAGAAAGCCGGAGGAGTTCGCCTTGTTTTCGGGATGGAAACCGCTGACGGTCTCCCGCTAAATTCCGACGTCACGATGCGAATCAGGACATTGATTTCTCCCCACCCCCTCACGGAGGGGCGCGAGATCGCGCTTTTGTTTAACGTTCCGGAACGCTTTGCACATAACGTTACGTAACTCGCAGCGACGAGGGTTACGTAAGGAAAGATGTCGAGTTAAGATAAAACACTCTCTCTCTCTCTTTCTCTTTGTATGTGTGCGGGCGCGTGTCGATACAGAAAATGGGACTCATCAGCGAGATGTTCTGCAATTCCATCACACAGGGGAGAGGCAGGAGAGATTATCGGTTAGAGAGAAAATCGTTAGAGAATTAATAGAGATAGGTAGACCTGAAGATTCGTTTCGATCGCAAACGTTTCTCCCTCTCTCTCTCTCTCTCTCTCTCTCTCATGCGGTGCGTCGCTTGATTTCTCATCCATAATTACCGTGATTGTTGCGCGATCACGTAACCTGATCTATGCGACAGAACTGATCAATTATACGTGCGCGCATATGTGTGCACGCGCGCGTACCTGCATGCGACAGATTTTATTTGCCAAACGGCAAAAAATTGATTGTCTCGCGTTACACTTGTGCCGGCTCGAGTTGCGTACGTTGCGGCATGGAGATCGCACGATAACACGCCGATTGTGAACACGTCGGCTGATGATGATCGCTTTTTTCCTCCCCACTCGAAAAGCGCGCTCTCGAGCGATCCTCTTTAATTCGCTTCCGGATGACGGATGAAGGAATCCTCCCCCGATAGCGCCGACAGCGTGGCTCCGTGAATCGGAAACGATTCTCTGCGCTCTGTGACCAGGAATGCCCACAAAACGGATCATCCGCGAAACTGAAGCTTCGAGAATGTCGAGGAATGTCAGGGAATGCTGGAAGAAGGAGCAGCGGGAATGAGAAGGAGGCATTCACAGGCCCGTAAGTATCAAAAGCTGCACGCCTCTTTCCAAATCTGTAAATCCTTGCATTCGAGTGCAATTCGATTTCAGTTAAAGTGCACACGTGCCGCGATTCTAACAGGTTACCGCCATGCCTTTTCATCACCATTAGCATCCTCATCATCGCAAATAATCGCGCGTTATAATCTTCCCGTTAACGCGAAGATTATAAATATCGCGGCCAAGTTACCAAGTCACGGCGGCGAGTGCGGGTCAAAGGAGATGAATAAACGCGAGGGATCCACGGATCCAGCGATTCAGACCGGAAGAAGCCTCGACAGCGATAGCCGAGATTTATGCACTCGGTGGTGCCCGTAGAGCAGCACTTTGATCGGAGATCGGAGGATCCTACGGTCGTCGAAGGCGAGCCCTTCCCCCGCGGATCGTTCGTTTTGCAGCTCGTACTTTCGCGCCGGAGCTCTGGGCGTTCCGATAAACCGGTTTCCGGTAAATGCGCCGAGTCGCGGAAATGAGCCGAGCTCATTTGCCGAGCGGACTTTACGCTACGGCCGCGGCGGCGGGCAGGAAAGGCGGTGCGCGAGCGGGTCACCTCGTCGAGCGCAAACAGCCGGACTTAACGATCGGTAATCGGTTTCTCCGGCGGCGCTCAACACGGTCGTTAGGATTCGCGCGCGCGCGCCGGGACGTTCCCGGCAAAAAGTTAAATGGCCGGGAAAAAATCGCATTAACGAGCCCGCCGCCGCCAGTCGCCTTTTCCCTGCGAAAGGCGCTCGCCGAAGGTCGATCGCGCGAGACGGCGGTGATCGGGAGAGATGAGGAGACACGAGGTGCCGATCCCAAATGTGTCGATTTCGAAGGCGAATCACAAGAGCGAAGGAAAAACGATTGATTCTGGTCGATCGGAGTTTAACGTTTGATCGTCTCATCTCGTTCATAAATCCGCGACTCTCAACATCTGCCGGCAGCACGGAGAGACTTCCGATTCGCTAGGGATTTCCAGTTTACGCCACTGAGAGAGAATTCGACAGACGCGTTTGTGTTTCAGGTCTCCGTGCGCTCCGCGCATCAGAAATCACCTGCAGTTCCGCCCGTTAAAAATTCTTTCATTACTTACCTCCGCAGATATCCGCCAACCTGACGCGGGCATCCGTTGATCTTCGATCTTCGGAGAGGCAGGTAATTTCTCATTTTGCTGTGGGATTTTGAGGGATTAAAACTGATGGACCCTGAGGGAATTGGGGGAAATCGCGGAGGTCCGAAATGAAACACGGCGCTACGTTTCAATATACAGTTCAATATATATGCCTATATTGACTGCGCGTCTAAGTACATTGAATAAGGAATTCGAATTCCAGGATATTTAGCAATTACAGACGTAAATTAGGTGGTGAGATGGTGACTCCTCGCTACGCTGGGCGCGATTATTAGCCGCGCGCCCACGAAAAACTCGTTCGCTCGCTGCTCGCTCGCRCGCAYCCMTCTCTCTCTCTCTCTCTCTCTCTCTCTCTCTCTCTCTCTCTCTCTCTCTCTCTCTCTCTCTCTCTCTCTCTCTCTCTCTCGCTCTCGCTCACTCTCTCGCATCGTATACACCTAGATAACATCAAAATAAATCTATATCTCGCAAATAGCAATAGTTCGGGGGGAGGAGGGGGGGGAGGGCTATGTACATGAATGGCGGACTAAAACGCACGCGTTCGCATTTCCTGCCTTTCTCTCGCACGCTCGCATACTCGCTGCTATCCCTTTCGCTCTCATTCCTTTTCTCCCTCTCTCTCTCTCTCTCTCTCTCTCTCTCTCTCTCTCTCTCTCTCTCTCTTCCGATAATGGTAAATTACTAATTTAATAATGCTCTGTCATTTACATACATACAGTGTATATCGTGTAGCGCGTCTTCACGCGCGACTACATCTTGCCGTGATTCGAGCGAACCGCGAGCAACCACTCGCGGACCACCCTCGCCGAGAGGACGATGGCCGCTCCCTCGTCGCCTCTCCTCCTCGAGGGGAAATGCGCCGGGCGCATAATTTTTCCAATCCCATCGTCGCATTCGCTCTACTTTGGCATCCGGGCCCGCGCGAGACGCGTTTCCGCGAGAAGCGTCGCATTTCCAAAAGTGCCGCGATTCGTAAAACTCGCTTCTCGCGGCGGCGGCGGCGGCGGCGGTAAGTCCGAGACGCGAAGGAGCGGACAGAAATTCAAGAGAGCCAGAGACAACGCCTTCCGCCTTCGAGAGAGACGGCGAATTTTGGACAACGGGTCTTGCTCGGCTGAGATGAGAGAGAGAGAGAGAGAGGCCGGTAGCCCGGAAAATCGGAGGAAGGAATTTCCTCGTGTTGCCGCAACGTGAAAACCTGATGCGTTCGTCGATCTCGCATCCTCCCGGAGGTCTGCCAGAGACAACAAATCACGGCGAGCGGCGCGAAATTGAGGTAGAAAAAAAAAAAAAAAAAAAAAAAGAAAAAGAGAGGGAAACGGAAAGGAAAAGAAACAGAAAGAAAGAGGAGAAGGAAAAAGAAAACGTAGCCCCTTCCCCCCCCTCTCTCTCTCTCTCTCTCTCTCTCGCTCTCGCTCTCGCTCTCTCTGCTAAGCCGCAATGGGAGGGGGGGGGAGGAGGAGGAGGAGGAGGAGGAGGAGGAGGATGTTATGAATATTCCGCAGCTACGGCGCGCATCGTCGCGTTCCTTTTTTTTTTTTTCCCGTTACGTTCGCCGGCGCCGACGAATCGCCGCCAACGTCGCGGTGATGTCATCGACGCGGTGATGATCTCGCCTCGTGACGGAGCACGCGCGTTGAATTATTCGAACGGCGGGCAGGCCGTTTCCGCGGGAACGGCGAGGCGAATTTAACGGCCGCGGCGCGCTTTTCGGACGCGACGCGAATTAAAAGGCTTCATTAGCGTTCCCAAGCAAGAAACGACTCCGCGCATATCCCGCGCTGACGTCACTCGCGCGCGGCGTTATTAGACGGGAATGTGCATGCGGCCTTTTCCGCGCGCTTGTTACCACACCGCCGGAAGGACGGGGTGGCCGGGGGACGGGAGGGGGGGGGGAGGAAAAGGAAAAAGGCCGGTCGCGGTTTCCCTGGCGTTTCCTCGAGAGCGCGAGCGCGACCAGGTCGAGCTCGCGGAAAATCCGGACCGCACGGAAATAATACGGCGATACGGCGATAATCGAGCGGAACTCATCGATCTTGCGGCCGCGTAAAGAGATAATTTCAATTTCCCGGCCAATCGGCATTCCTCTCGAATGGCGCGCCGATTCGCGTCAATTCGCCGCGCTCGTGAAAATTCCGAGTCGAGAGCGCAATTTCGGCGGATCGGATTATCGACGGGACCGCTATCCTGATTTCCATAAACAGATATCGCGATAATTGTTTCGCATATATATATATATATATATATATATATATATATATATATATATATATATATACACACGTCGCGTCTCGTTTAAGAATCACATTCCGCTGATTCGCGGATACGCTCTTCGCATGCACACCTTCGCCCACTAACGTGTCTCTCGCGAGCGTCGTCCTAAACAGGATAATCCTTGGGCGAAAGATAAACTCGAATCATTCGATCGTTATTTCCCAAATCAGTCTAGAATGATCTAGTTGATCACGCTTGAATCGAACATGAAAATTAAGAATCTCGCATTGATCTCTCTGACGATCGTTTCGTTCGGAAATGATGACGCATCAATGATGCATCGCGAGCGACCATCATTCTCTCGTGGTGTCAACTCCGAGATCGCGAGAGTGATCGCGCGCATAGTGCGACTTCCGGTCTGGCGCGCGCCCCACGGAGCACAACGCGTTCTATTTACAGGAAAGGACTGAGAGCTCCAACAAGAGCACGAGATGGAGGGGTTGGTTGTTTACCACGGCCTCCACATGCCCTCTTCGTCCTTGACAGGTTGCTGACCGACTGGCGAGGGGGACGGCATGTCGACGGCGACCTCGCTGCCCGCATGACTAGACGGCCTGTCCTCGTGGACGACGGGGCCGTTGACGACGCCAGCACCAGTACCAGCTTCGGCCGGTAAACGGGACGAGGACTGCTGCTGTTGCCGCAAGTGGTGATGATGATGATGATGATGGTCGGCAGAAGCGGGATGGGCTGCGCCCCTCGCGCCAGCGGTCTTCATCTTCTTGGACGTTGTGGTAAAATCGAGCGGCTGTTCCGGCTGTTCCATCCGCGGGCTTTTGCTCGGCTTCAGGCCACCGGTCGTTGGGTCTTGCCACTCCTGGCCGAGGTCGTCGTGCGGTCGCTTGACCAGCTTATCGGTGGCCTTGAGCAGCGACATGTTGGTCGCCGCCCAGATAGCCGTGGGTGGATTCGGGCCGATGCTGATGCCGTTCGCCGCGGCGGCCGCTGCCAGTTGCACGTAGTGGCTCGGCAACAGGAACACCACCTGACCGTCCGGCAGTCGGGAGGGTATCACTTGTACCACCGACAGCATGTTGGGATTCTGCTGCGACGTGGACGCCTGGTCAACCGGCAGACCGGCCGGATGGTGCGGATGATGCGGATCGAGCGCCGCCGAATTCACCACTTGACTGAACGCAGACGTCGGCCTACTGCTGTTGTTGTTCTCGTCGCCGGCGGTGGTGCTGCTGTCAGGCCGCGCCGCCTCGACCATCTCCGGGATCTCGGACTTGATCAGGCCCGCCGGCGTGAGCGCAGCGGCGCTGCAGTGCGGCCCGACCGTCACGTGGTGACCGTCCAGCGGGCCCGGACTCGTCGCGCCCGTCACGCGGTCCGTCACGCTGCCCGGACTGCTGCCTAGGCCGCTGTCGGGCCGCGAGCCCAGGTCCAAGTCCAACTCCGACACGCAGCTGTCAAGGTGGCGCAGCAGTCGCTGCTTCACGGCCGGGTCCATCGGCGTGGTGTTGCCCGTGATGATGTCCGGCGCATCGAGGTAGCGGCTCACCTGAAACATAACGGCAGACCGACCATGCTCTGAGAGGATTCTCAAAGTGCACGCGAGAATCGCAGCATCTCGTCTGCGTAAACGAGCGCAGCTTAATTCAATGTGGGCTAAACGTGGACCGTTTTGGAGAAAGATCACGTCGGTTCATCATCCGCCGAGCGCGGATTTCGAGCGGAATAATGTTTATAGCCGCAGCTTATCCGACATGCTCTCAATAGGAATTCGAACCACGGGCTCTCGCCCGTGGATGCCGCGAGTTTTGCGGCGGCGCGCAAAACGGGAAAAATATATCGCGCGGTGGAAATTCCGCTCTCGACCGCGGCCGCGGTATCGCGCGTCAGTCATTATCGACCGCCAGGCGTAATTGAATATTTCGCGTTCGCTCTTTAATCCGCGGTTCGCTCGAGTAACGGCGCCGCGTGATTATTTGTTMCCCGATACTCCTCCCCCCCTACCCCCTCCACCCGGCCGCGACCCGCCGGACTCCCGACCCGTACGTAATTTATTTCGTACGTGCCGGCGATAACGACCGCGCGCGATAAAACGCTCTTTTAGCTTCGCTGGCCGGGCGGCCGGTTACGACGAAGCGACTGCCAACTTTTCGCGGCCGTTATTATCGCCGCGGATCGCTAATTAACGCGCGCACGCGCTCAGAGTGCTCTGCTGATTAACGTCCCGCGCCCAGAGGTAGGCGTAGCGATTTTACGATAATCCAATCCAAGCTGCCGCTCTTTCGAGATTGAAGGGAGAAGGGAGCAAGCTCGTGGATTAGACGGAATAACTAAATTGAAATCGCAAGGAATGAACACACGAATAAGCGACATAAAATATTCCTGCCCAAACGGATCTCCCCGGATCGAGGAATCTGACAGTATTCATAATATTCCTGATTCGAATCCGTACTCGTAATCAAATGGGGAATACGTCAGCTCGAGAGAAAAGAATTAGACACGCGTTAGAGTGACGTCCGCGCGGGGATACATTCGCGGAAATAAGCCGCGAAAAGCGCACTCGGAAAGCTGCAGGCGCACCGGCCGCTGCGGCCGGAAGTCAAGCGAATTGGAGTGGAAGCGGCGCGGGTGGCGGCGGCGATTTGGACGGAAGTGGCGCGATTGATCTCTAATCGCGGAGCGTATCGCGCGCTATATTTCACACAGTAGCGGCTGCGGCGACGGCAGCGGCGCCGTATCGAGCGCGTGTCGCACGGCGGAACTATCGCCGCGGACAACACTTTCGCGGCGAGCCGGGCGAGGCGAGAAAGAGAGAGAGAGAGAGAGAGAGAGAGAGAGAGAGAGAGAGAGAGAGAGAGAGAGAGAGAGAGAGAGAGAGAGGAGCTTTTATGGGTCGCTGCTTCAAAATAAAGCAACCGAATCCGCGAAGCCGTCGCCACCGCAGCTGTCGCACGCTGGAAAGCTTGCGGCAGCGGCAAGTTTAGGCGGCGCCATTGAGAGAATCGGGCGCATCCGCGAATGTGTCGGTTAATCACGTGCGTCGGCAATTAGGGGATACGGAATTTGCAATTTTGATCGCGCGCCTCCCCAGACATAACGCGCATCTCCCCCTCCCACTTAGCGATAGAGGTGTGGGGTTGGGGGGGGGGAATACCGCGAACCAGCGCGAATATTTAATTAATATTCTTCGCCGAGTTTTGTTTCCCTCCCTCCCTCCCCCCGGCCGACAACGACGATGCCCGCGGGATGTAATCCAAGAAACGCGCCGGTTCTTCTTGCCCCCTCTCTCCACCCCTTTCCCGCGATATATTTTGCGTTTTCTGGGAGGGGGGAGGGGGGAAGCGAGAAAAATTCCACGCCTGGCTGCTTTCCCCGACCCGGTTCGCGCAGATTGCGTTTCGCTCCCTCTCGGATTGCAATTCCATCTCGGAGCTCGCGATACCACGATCACAGCATCGCTATCTCCATACCGTGTGTGTCCGGACGAAGGTCTTGCGTTCGCCGGTTCGCGGATCGCGGATCTCTCAGAATCTCCGGCGAGGAGTAATCGAGAAATCGACGAGTTAACGAGTTGACTGCAGTTAGCGCAGCGCCAGATTCGAAATTCCCGCCGCGATCCATCGCTCACTCCGGGAATTTCTTAATTCCCCCGCGCCGCGGGGAATACCCTAGGCTGCGCTCTCCTCAACGACGAGAGCGGCCGTTTCTCTCCCCCCGGTTTTATTCCCCCGGCGTCGAGAGAAACGAACGACGGCGGCGGTCGCACGGCGTGGCACACGAGAGCGCGTTTCACGCTCGCGGAGACGCCGGGGGGCGACGAGGAGGAATGCGTTCTCTCGACGGAGCGAGGGGGCAAGGAGGGGGGAGGGGAAGGGGGGGGGGACGAAACTGCGCGGACACGCGGAGGCGGAGGGACATATCCGTCTTGCGCGCGCGCGCGCCGGGGTTTTATAAGGCCGTAAAGTTCGCCCCCGCCCCCCGGGAACCCCCGATGCTCCACTCTCTCCCCCCCCCCCCTCCTTCCATCCTTCCTTCCTTCCTTCCTATTCTGCCGCGCGCCCTCGCCACCGTATATCACCCGGCGCGCCGTGATTTCCCCCCTCCCGCTCTCGCTCCCGAAATTTCTGGCACGCTCACGCTGCTGCTCTCCCTCCCCCCTCCCGGGAGAGCACGCCAAGTGCTAGTTGCGGCTAGGAGAGCCTTTTTATTTCGTTGCGTCTCTCGCGGGCGTGTATATCTATCCGCGCGGATCTCTCCCGATTGAAATCGATTCGGGATTTCAGATCGCGCGGAATTAGAGGGATTCCACGCGCGGAAATTGCCGCGCGTCAATCTCGAAACGACGACGAAGGATCCGTGCTCGCTCGTGCGCGCGCACGAGAGAGAAGAGAGAAAGAAAACTCTCCTGGCCGCCGGTCAGGAGGGAGACATGTATTCGCGATCACGGAATTCGCACGGCACTTAATCGCTCTCTCAGTTAATCCTGGAACTTGAACAGCAGTCGCTCTTTTTCCTCGGCGAACCGCTTTCGAATTCCCCCCCCCTCCCCCGCCCACCCACTCCCGATTGGTTTTCCCCAAAGAATGACGCGTGTTTATCGCAGAGTTAACAATCTCGACGCGCCGGTGCAAGTCCGCGCGGAACGATAAAGCGTGAGAACGCGGTAATTATACCAAGATCGCTTTACATGCGCACGGAGACCTTGGCCTTACTGGCCGTCATCAGCTCGCTGCGCAGCTGCGCACCCAACACACGTAACGCATTCGCTGAAACGAAATGCATGCCACATGCGTGTGCGGTGCGATTATGGAATAAAATAATTACTCGGCAAATTGCAGGCGGAATTTAACAAAAACAACGCGAGGGGGAATCCGGACGAGGACTCGATCTGAGCGCGAGCTCTCGCTGCGATCGTCCAAGAATTTCCAGACGACGAGCAACTCGCAGCAATTCTCTGCCGACGTGTGTCGGAAGGAAATTCTCTTGCCCGCTCATCGAGCACTTTTCCAGCATTTAATTACGTCACGCACGTGTTTCGCATCTCTCGGCCGGTCTTCCAGTATCGGGAAGTGCCGGCGACTTTATCAGCGAGCGGCCCGATAAGGCGGTCGCGCGACAGGTACAGCGCGCGCGCGCGCGCGCGCTTTGTCGGAGCGAGTGCGCTCGACAATCGACTCGACGCCTCGCAACTCCGCGGCGCGCCGCCGATGAAGATACATGACGGAAATGCCTGGCGCCGCGGCGTATTGCGTATCGTCGACGAGGTCGCGCGCTCGGACAGAGGCGCTCGGGAGGAAAAGTCCTACGTGGCGAAATCGCCCCTCTTGCCCGGGGTCAGCGAGCACGTCTTGGATTCCGATGATATTAAACGTGCGTGGAGCTTTCCCGAGCGCGGGAAATGGGATAGCCGCGACGCGTAGAATTCTGGCAATGTGGGAGACGGGTGCCGTTAGCGAAGCTTCATTGTTTTTCCGAAAGTCGCAACTGTGTGACCATTGTATGATCCCTCGCGTCGTTCCGCCGTGCGGAATTGGAACGCGGCGCGACAGGTTCCCGGGACTTCCCCGAAGTCCGATTTCTCGGTTTAACGTTTCCGTGAAAGGTGGTGCCTTTAACGAGCACCGCTCCGCTCTGGAATTGTCGTTGGCAAGTAGACCCGTCGCAGCGTCTAAACACAACGCGCTTCCGCGCGCGAGGGGGGGGGGAGGGCACAAGTTCGTCCGAGTTGGGCGATATCGGGGGCGGTCGGACCGTGACCGCGAGCTCATCCGGCAAATTTAGCGTGACGGCATTTACGGCGTCCGGTGTCCGCTTTCAACGGGATTCCTCCTCTCGTCTCGCGGCTGGACGTCCCTTAACGAACGGACGGCGAGAGAGAGAGAGAGAGAGAGAGAGAGAGAGAGAGAGAGCAGCATCGTGGAGTCACGCGAGACTTTCCGACGACAACCCGATACCTCTCGCGCAGTCCCGCACGACGAGCGGACGAGCAGGGGGTGCTTTCGATGGTTTCTTCTTCCATCGGGCGGGATCCCTCCTTTCTCATCCCCCCCCCCTGCCCCCTTACCCGCGTAACACGAGCTAGTGTTCCGCCGAGTTCTCCGATTACAGCGGATTCTCCCCGGACGCGCTGGAATTCGACTTTTTTCATCGACCGACCGCCGCCTCCCCACCCCCTGGGCTTTCCTCCTGTCATTCTGCGGCGAGACGCATGGGGGTTGGTCCGGGGGTTGTACATAATGGCGACGCGAAGTGACGCAAAAACGGCGTTTTTCCGCGCCGGGCTCGTTTTACGCGCGACGCCGGTCCCGGACTTTCGTCGGGCATCGATCGAGGCGAGCGAGAGGTCTCTCTCAGGACGATTAGCGGTTCAGCGTGAGACACATCTCTCGGCAGAGACACGCTCCTCTCGCTGCAAAGCAGGGGACGTCGCGGAGATAACGTTCCGGCAATTATGAATAGAGCCGCGGGATTGCCGATTTCCGAGACACGTCTCATTGTTTGTGCCTAAGCGCGATCGCATCTAGAGCATCGCGCGCTAGAGTAGTCGACTTACCTCCCTCGAGCAATCCTGATAGCCGGCTTTGTACCTGGACAGGCCAGGCTGGGCGAGCGATCTCTGCCGCTGCAGATGCCTGACCGTGAGCTCCAGGATATCGGCTTTCTCGAGTTTGCTGTGCTTGGTGTTCTCCAGGCGGGCGCTGTCGAGAATGAGCGCCTTCAGCGCCGCCAGGGATTGATTGATCCTCGCTCGCCGTCGTTTTTCCATTAGTGGTTTGTTAGCCTGGAACAAGACACGGCGAAGCGATCCTTTTATATCGTCAGGTGTGACCCGGGTATCTTTTAATTAAAATGCGTTAATTGCTAGCGCGCGTTCTCATTAGCGCAGCTCGCACAGCAATGAGAACGTACGGTTCGCGAGCGGCGATTGGTGAGAGAAATGAGAAAGGCGAACGTGCCAGCGCCGCCTCTAGAGAGGATCTGAATCATCGAGAGGATCGTTGATCCGCGTTCTCTTTTGCTCTAGCGATATACAATACGGCTGAATCTAGTCTGAAGTCACTTGGACTGGCCATCATCGACGATCCTGTTATCGATTCAGACTGACTGCAGACTTCAGACTTTGCATTTAGGTTGCGTCCGCAGACCTTGAGCAAGATCAGTTTCTCCGATCCTCCTCGATCATACGTGCATCATGAGAATGACATTTGTGCAGGGGAGAGAGAGAAAAGATGGTCGTGGCGCCGATGTCTCGCCGCGCGAAGCGACAGCACGCGAGAAAAAGATCCTATCTCGGATCTGAGGATAGAGAGATAGCGCGCGAGAGAGCGAGCGAGCGAGCGAGCGAGCGAGCGAGCGAGAGAGAGAGAGAGAGAGAGAGAGAGAGAGAGAGAGAGCGCAAAGGAAAAGAAGAGAGCACACTCTGCGAGACGAATTCGCAAAGTCGCGTCCGGAAGAGATACCAGAGCGACAAAGAGAGACAGGCGCGCGACGAGAGTAGAGATATACGAGCAGATATAGCGGAGGATCCGAGAAGCGAGGAAGAGACAGCGCAGACGGATGGAAGCGAGTGGCGAGTGATGTATCGGACAACGGGAACGAGGCAGAAGATCAGCCTCAACGAGGAGGCAGAGGACGACGCGCGCGACGACGAAGACAGACAGAGGAGGATAACGAGCGGCGCGCGGAGCGGGAGAGCTGCGGCGGATTCGCGAGAGCGGCGGCGATAAGACGGATGCAGGAGAAGTGGGAGTGGGAAGGGAAAGGAGGGAGGAGGGAGGAGGGGAGGGGAACAGCGGCGCGGTGCGTTCACACGGGAGCGCGCCGCGCGCGCGATGGGTAAACAAACGAGCGAAGCGGCGGCCGCGGTCACGCGTGCCCGCGCGCGCGTGTGTGCGCGCGCGCGCGCGTGTCACCGTGTGCCGGCCGTCGCGGCGGTCTCGCTCCGCCGCGTCCGTCTATTATTACAGCAAGACACGGCACGAAGGGGGCACGGCGGGGACAAGACGCGGAGGACGCGGGGGGACGTGGGGGACGCGAGAGACAGCGAGAAGGGGAGACGCGCGTCTGTCGACGACGACGGACTAGCGCGCGCGGGAGAGGAAACGGGAGAGGAATTTCGTAATAGGGGCGTTTAAATTGCGCCTCGGCAACTCCGAGGGTTGAAACTGGGTTAATCGCGGGTCAGTCCTTTTTGCCCCTTCTATTTTTTTTCCTTTCACCCTCAATCCTGCTTGTCGTCAAAACTGACGACGTTCGATCCGGCGAAACTCCATGGTCGAACGGTTTCATCCGTTACGTACGTTATCTGCGAAACCGAACCGCGTCGCCCGCGGAAGGAAGATGGCGATAATTAAGCCGCGACATGAATTCATATTCGTGTCGGATTATTCCCCATCGATTATTCCCCCGAATCTTTCCAAGTATAAAGTATGGATCTTTCTGCTGACGTAACACGTCCAACGTACGGAAGATCTAACCTCTCGACAACGTATTTTACCACTTTTTTCGATCCGTGCTATTCCGGAAGTTAACCAACGTTCTGTTAATTAACGCTCCTCATCAACGAGCGCGCTCTCTCTCTCTCTCTCTCTCTCTCTCTCTCTCTCTCTCTCTCTCTCTCTCTCTCTCTCTCTCTCTCTCTCTCTCTCTGTGTGTGTGTTCTCTTCGCGAGGATCCCGATTCTTTTCCGATACGTATCGAGAGATCGTCACGCTCGTCGAGATAACTTCGACGCTCGTGACGTTCCTCCCGCCCATCCTGTCTGCGAAAAATAGACGAGAAGGATGATAAAGAGGGCGACATCGCGCTCGTAATGCGACGGCAGCGCTGATTAGCGCACCGTGTGCGCGATAAATTGCGTCCTATCGTTCCCGGCCGTTCGCGACTTCATCGTCATATAGATGATATCGCGCGAATCACTACGCCCGCGAAGAACCTGTCGGGATTTTAAAGACCGCCCGTGTTTCAATAACGCGCCTCGGCCGTTGCTAGGCGTGATCGATTATAGCGTATGTAAACAGATTATATATTGCGAAGGATACGACATGTGCAAAAAAAATAAATCGCACATGTGTACCGCCTAAGTGCACACGCGCGACAGAGCTCTATCTGCGCGCTCTCATTCGAAGCCGGTGTTTCGTGTTTCTCGGCGATACGTGCCGCTCGTGAAACGATGAATCGATTAAAATTAAACCCGCGCGGCTCGGCTCGGCTCGGCTCGGCGCGGCGACGGGCGACGGCTAATTAAACCCCGGGCATAACGACGATCCGTTAAGTGCTGCCAATTAAGCCGTCGTCGGACGACAGGAACGGCCGGCCGGCCGGTCGCGTCTACCGTCTACCCTCTTCGTCCCGCTCCCGCCTGCCCGCCGCGAGACCCCGCGGGACTTCCCCTCTCTCGTTAGCGGCGCGACGCGCCCCACCGGAGAGCTCTATCGGCGGTACTTTCGCGGCGATCCCTCGGCGCCGATAACCCGCCGACAAGGGAACGCGGGCGCGATAAGCATTACGAATTTCTTGGAGCAGCCACGTGCGGAGATACGGAGCCGCTGGTTGTGGGAAGCGTGGGAAAGCCGGTAGACACGCTCGTTTAACCCCCGACCTCGCGCCCGAGTCCGGTACAGCACTTCTAGGCATATATTTCAATTACGACGCTCGAGAGCCATAGGTGCATGAACTCGTTGCTACGTTCAGTCACGGCATCGCCGCCGTCCATGCAATCAATCATTTCGGTATCTTTGGTCGCTCGGAGGAGCCTCCCTCGTTTGCCGGAGATTAATTTAAAAACGAGGCAGGGAGTGAGGGTTAATCGCGCGGCGCTCGCGGCGGTCATTCCTGAAACGCGCTCCCGAAATTCCTCCAGACGTCCAAGCTTCTCTCTCTCGCTCTCCCTCTCTCTCTCTCTCTCCCTCTCTCTACTCCATTTCCTGCCCTTCGGATCCGCCTGGCGCGGATTTTTCATCCGCGGCTCGGATCCTCCATCCGAGACTAATTGCTCGCGCCAAAAGTTGCCGGCGCTATTAAGGCGCCGGGCACGCCGGTTCGCGCGTATCCGTTCCACTAATAGAGACGAGTGCGCCAAGTTGCGCTCTTTCGTCACCGCGGAAACTTTCCTAATAGGAAACCGCCGCTTGCGGCGGCGAGGCGCGTTGCAGCAGTGAGCGCACTCTCACGCGACGTGAGATCACCTTAAAAGGGCACCCACAGCCGCGCTATGCTCTCCGTGCACGCGCGCGTGCACCGCGCGGCGCTCCGCGCTCGTCGCGCCCGGCGCGCTGAGGAAGGGGTGGGGAGGGGGAGGGGTGGGGGCGGGAGAGGTGGGAGGCGCCGGGAGGGATCGGGGGATCCAGCGAATTCCCTCGAAACTGCGCGCATTAAACCCCCGCTATTATCCGAGGCGAGGAGCGCGTACGAACGCGCCGCGCCTTCTTCCCTTATCAAGCGCGGCAGCTTGCGGCGCGCGCTCGCTCAGGAGGAATTCTCGCGTTCTCCGAAATCGCGTTCGCTGCAGGATCGCGAGTTCCCGCGCGGCGAATTAATTGGATAAATCGAATTATGCCGTCGTGGGGGCGATGCCGCGGCGCGACCGGTCTGCCGCGCGCGATCCGCGCGATAACCGCTCGTAAATACGTCCAATTACGGCAAATTGACGTTATAAGACTCCGCGACACGCACCGTTCGTGCCGCGACACGCTCCCCCCTACGACCCGCGCCCGCGCCTCGCCCCCTCGGCGGGCAGAAACGGGGAAATGCGCTTGTCACGTGCTCGCGCTCAATCTCGCCGCTCTGCGCGAGCTCCCTTTGTTCTCGTTCTTCGTTCCACAGGTACGCACGCGGAACGAGAAACGATTCGGACACGCGTTCGCACGAACGCACGCTAGGTTGGAGAGAGAGAGAGAGAGAGATTCTTTTTTACTTTCCTCGGCACCGAATCCGCATCGTTCCCGATCCAACAGTTAAAGCGCGCGGCTCTTTTTACACTCCGTTTTTCATCGCGCTTTTAATGGCGTCTTCGGCGCGGCGAGCGATATCCTTTTTATGTCTTCCACGACTATCGCCGCCACGTTTTTACGATCCCGGGGAACGAAGGCCGTGTGCCTTCGAATTCCGGAATCCGCGCGAAATCCAACGCCGCGCGGGCGCGCGCGCGCGCTGCGAGAACGACCCGCTCGGCGGAGATTAAAGAAAAAGAAAAAGACGCCGCAGCTAACGCCGCCTGTTCCTGGCGGCGAGTTTCCTTTCCCTTCTTTTTCTTTATGCATCCAACTTTTTAATCGCGAATTTCTCTCAGAGTCACGCTCTTTCCACTCGCTTCCAGTCGCTTCTCGCGCCGCTATCGAGATCAAGTGACGTCAAGTTCCTGTACATTTGCAATTCGCAGTTCGATCTTGCCAATTTCAGCCGATTTTAATCACTGAAATTGCCTCATGAGCGATGTCGACTTAATAACGTCATCACTAGCGTGCCGTATAGAATTTTTGAGTCGATCGTGTGTCGACAGCGTGTCATTCTATGCTACTTTTGTTTGTTCTCTCCTCTCGAGTTTAGCTCGCTTGTTATCGCTCGTTTTCGTGTTTGCCATGAGCGAATATCTCAAATTTCTAAATTCCCTCTGGAAGATATTACTTGTCGCCCGGATGATTTCATAAACAAGGTGCCCTCTATCCTGCTCCAGCAGTCCGCCGTATGTTCGGTTTGTGTTTCTGTCGCGAAGTGTCAATCCGTCAATCCGTCTTATTGTCTGGTCTTATCGATCGCGCGACGCCAGTCATCGATCGCAGTCCGCGTTTATCGTCTTTGTTAGAGCATCGTTGCCGATTCTATTCTTTCCGATTAAAAAGAAAAACGTGCAGGAGTAGGCACGCGTTGCATATACGGACGAAACATGTTTTACGAACATGCACATATAAAATGCGAGATAAAATTTCATTTCCCGAATAGAAAAACTTTCGAGATCGTAGCCGATCGCAGATTTCCTCGAGAACGCATGCGCGTACGCGCATAGATTTATCTAGCGCACTGCTCTACATTGCGCATCTCGTATACTCTCGCAGATCCGACCAACGAAATTAGCGGGTTCTCATGTGGGAAATGCCGAATGTCAGGGGTTGGGGATAATGAGGGGAGTTGCGCGACCGAGGCACGTGTCCAGCATCGAGTTCGTGTCACGCCAGCGCCCTTCCTATCGGAGATTAAGCGCGCAGAAGGGGTCGCGGTAGGGTAGGGTGAGTTGTGCGTGATTTCGATGTGTACGCTCGCGTCGCGCCACGCTGCAAGGGATGAAATCGCGCCTCTCACCGCGTGGCCGCTAGCCACGCCGGTTGTTGGAAATTCGTGGCGAATCTCAGAGCGTTTACGCTTCCGTTTACAATCTTGCGAATTTGTCTAGGACTGTCAATCGCTCGATCGAGCGAATCGAATCCGAATTCGAATCATGAGAAGCAAGAATCGGGGGCAAGCTGCGGGGTGATCGATGTAACGGTGCGCAACTTTCAACTCACTCTTCGTCCGTCCGAGTGTTTCGGGCTCGGGCTGAGACTCGGACTGGGGCTCGGTGCCGGGCTTGGACCCTGATGCACGGCCTGCTGATGCTGATGATGCTGTCGGTGGCTGCTGCCGGCTGATTTCTTCTCCTGGTGCCTGAGCGAGTGTAGACGCGCGGTCATCTTAGCAGGCCGCGATGGCCCTCGGCGCGGATTGCAGCACCCTACGTGATTGCTTGATGGACTGAACGGCCGAGGCTCTCAGCATCTCGCGGCGGCCTGCGACGGCGAGATGTACCAGAGTACCACCACCGGCTACCACCTCTCTCTCCCCCTGTCCTGTTTTTCTGTGCTGCAACTGATTGTTTGTTTGGCACTGGAGGGATGTCTGCTACGGCGATAGCCGATCACACTGATCCCACCATGCCCCCGAGTGCCTCGGGAGTTCGATAAACCGAGAGTCCCCCGATCACCGCGATCACCACGTGCAAGTCCTTGCGATGAAAAAACGGTGACCAGAAGGGGTCGGGGTCACTCCCGTATCCGCCCGAGTCGAGTTACGCTCGCTCGAGCAGCGAGACACGTTCTCGAGTTCAACGATCCGATCGGATCAGATCGGTTGTGTCGTGTGCGCGCACGCGCACACACAGACGCACACACACACACACACACGTCCGAGCGGGAGGAAAATCCCGCCGAAAGCTCACGTCAACCAGACGCTCGTACCACCAGAGCGCACACACCAGCGCCACGTGGTTAACCACGCGTCTACACCGACCACTTGTCACTCGCGCTGGAGAACGGCGGACTCGCAGCTAGTTTTCGATCGTTATCGTCGAATTCGCGCTGGAAAGTGTTACAGTATATTCTATGTATAACGTGCCAGCAAGTCAATGTGACAATCGGCCACGACACTCATTCACAAGTCTGACGATTCTGATGTCCACTAAATACTTTCAGCAGAGTGCCCGCTGAACGGCGCTCTCTGCGCGGCTGATCAAGAGCAACGGTCGTAATCACCCGAGATCGTCTCTCTCTCTCTCTCTCTCTCTTTTTCTCTTCTCCCGAGAAAAAAAGATCTCCAAGTTCACGGAATACGATTCCTGAAACGAACCAAGTTCGCAGGGAATCGCGAGGACGCGATTAGGTTTAGCCTCGCGTAGCCGAGCTTTCGAGATGCGACACGCCAATCTCGATCCTCGATTCACAATCGCTCGATCTGTCACGATGCTACGAACCGGGAAACACGCAACGCGTGCGCTCAAGCTGCGGCAGCTGCGTCCGCGTGTGCTCGCACGACGAGCGACGGTGACGGACTGTGAGGCGGCGAGCGGTAGCTGGCGGCTGTACGCGGCGCGAGCTTGGCGCGCCGAGGCCGCGCGCGCGGCAACGGCGAGCGGCAGGGAGGGAGGGGGAGGAGGGGGGACTGACGGCGGGCGACGGGGGTTCGCCGGCGTCGTGGTTGGTCGCGCGCGGGGCGGAGGACACCCGGAGCACGGATGGCTCGCCGCCGCCGCCGCCGCCGCCGCCGCCGCTTCGGCGTGGCGCGGCACGGCGCGGCGAGGCGAGACGAGGTGAGGTGAGGTGAGGTGAGGCGAGGCGAGAGACGGGACAAGGCGGCGCGGTACGCGGCGCGGCGCGGCTTGGAACGTGCGGCGCGGCGTCGGAGGGTCGGTCGGAAGGCTCGCTTGCCTGCTCACGCGCGCCCTTGCCTGCGGCTACGTGCGGTCGTCTCCTATTCCCGTCCTCTGCTTCTCTCTCCTTCTCTCTTTCTGTCTGTGTGACGAGCCGCGGCTCGCTCGCTCCCTCGCGACTGTCCTTGTCGTGTCGTGCCTTCGTCTCTCTCAGGGCCGTTTTATTGCCTAGCCACCGTGAAGCGGCGTCGAAGCAGGAACCGATTTGGATATCGGTGGATCTTTTCCTTCTATCTCCTCCTGCTCCCTCTCTCTCTCTCTCTCTCTCTCTCTCTCTCTCTCTCTCTCTCTATCTGCTTCTTCCTTCTCTTCTCCCCTTTTTTTTTATCAATTCCCGTTCGACAGCCCCGCACGCGCGTTTTCGAGGTAAATGAGAATTAAAACTCCGCCGCGCGCGCGCGCGCGCGATAAGCGTCAATTGAGCGCATTTGCGTGCAAGTAGGTGGATACCGATATAAGAGAGATTCGCGCCTCTTTTTCCGTTGCACGTAAGATTTCGTGCATTCACCTTGATACGGCAAAGTTTCCATATGCGTTTACATAAGCCGTTAATTGGATACGAGATATAACTATGACACATTTGACGCAATTTGGCATTTATGTAGTCGAAATAGTCGCGGCCCGAAAGACGAAATCGAAGCATCCGTGCTCGAAGGGTCTCGAATTAGAAAAAAAACGAGGTTTAAAACGATTCGCGAGGTGGCGCGTTTTCGCAACGCGTGAATCTGACACTGAAACGAACATCACGGCTTGATCGAAAAATCCGCGGGTGGATTTTCCCCCTTGCTGGCGATCCGAGCGCGGAATGCGCCGCTGACATTTAGCAGGTCGCCGATATCGATCTACGCATCGCCGCAAATGGTAAAGCGGCGGGTTCGCGTGCGGTTCCCGTTGAAACGCCGTCACGCCTAAGAGGGAAAGAAAGACGAGCCGAGCGCGCGCACGTTCTACGCATCGCGCGGCACGCGATAAGGATCGTCATGGTCCGTACGCGCCTGTCGGCCTTTAATCTCCACATCTCGCAACGCGCGCGAAAAGGCGACGGCGGCGGCACATCATGTGCAGCGAATAGCCACAGAGAAAGACAGAGAGAGAGAGAGAGAGAGATGATGAGTAGGCGGAGAGAGGCAAAGGGGCGAGAAAGGCGACGGGTCGCGGTCGGCGACGTGGCCGATACGGAGGCAGGGAGATCCGTAGACGATATACAGAGAAAGAGAGAGAGAAAGAGAAGCCGGCGCGGCTGGTGGGAGCTCAAACCGTGCCGCCGCTCGCTCGCTCGCTCGCTCGGCTCATCGAGGCGCGCGATGAGCCCTCGGGGCGTCGGCCGTTTCGGCGGGGCACGGGGTACGAGGAGACGCCGCACGAGGGGACGAGCACGGCGGCGAGATGCGGGAGAGGCGGCGGCGGCGGCGAGCATGCGACGCGAAGCCGGAGCGAGGAAGCGAGGCCGCTTCGCCTCCATACCCCGCGTCGCGGCCTCGCCGTCGTCGGCACGCGCGCCACGAAGCGCGCGCGCACGCTCGGCCGGCCGAGCCGCGTGCGTGTGAACGCGCGAGACTGTACGTGAGGAGGCAGCGCGCACGGCGCGCAGCAGCGACGGCGGCGTTCGCTCGCGAGTGTGCGGCGAGGGGAAGGGAAGGGAACGCGCGAGGGGAAGCGGCCGGCCGAGGGTCGCTCGACGACCGACCCTCCGACGCATGCCGATCAAGCGCGCCGGCTAAAATCGGCGGTCATCGCATGCCGGCCCCGCGCCGCGGGGATACTCGTCATTACTTCAAGCTGCGCACTTTTTGATCGCGCCACCACCGGACTGCGAGAGGTGAGACAGGCGCATCGCAACGCGGCGCGACGATTAACGCTGCATTTATGCTTGGCGCTTCGCACTAATGATGCCGCGCGCTCGAGCGGCTATCGAGCGGATCTTTTGTCATGTTCCCTCGAAATGTAGATAATTGAATCGTTCAATTGAATGACTTCGCAGCCGCGGAATTCGGAATTCGGAATTCGGAATTCGGCGTTCGGTAGCTACCAGGCTGACGATGATCGATGATTCCGCGCCGACGTGTCTTCTTCCCAAATCTCGCGATTTTCGGGATGGAAATGGCGCGGCTGATAATACGAGACGGAATTCTCTCCAGCCAGCGACGATGCCTGTTAAGCGCCAATCTGCCGCTCGCGTTGGCGGCGGTGCAATTAACGTGGGTGCAATTGGAGAGAGCTCCGTGTCGCGAATTTCGTTCGACGCTTGTTCCCGAAGGACGACTCTTCTTTCGAGATACAGACGCAGGGCGCGATACTCCGCGATCATTTTTCACGTTTGTTTCATCGAGAGAAAGATCGATTTGCCGTTGAGTCGTCCACGGCGACTAAAATGGCGCGCGCGGAAGTTTTCGGCGGACCGATCCGAATCGGCCGCGCGGGCGAGCGAGCGATTTTTAATTTAAAATCCCTTTCGTCGTCGACCGTTGTTCGCTTCTACCGTTGTTACCGTCGCGTTCTCCTCGTCGCCTCGTATCGACCCGGGGCATCGATAAGCAACGCTCCGCTGTGCATCACGAGTCACGCCGAGCGAGGGACCGGAGGAATATTTTTCATCGCGTCTCCGTCGCACGTCGGAATAATGGCATCCGAGTCCCCGTAGCCGCGTACCCGGGCTCTCCTAGCGCGTTGCGCCTTCCAATAAGGCCAGCACCTCTTTTTGCTCGCTTGAGCGCTCGTCCCTTTCTACCGCTGCCCCTTTCCTCGCCGCGCCCTTCCCACCACTCGACGTTCCTCTTCTCGCTCGAAGCGACCGCAACCGCTCGTACTCGCGTGCTGCCTGCCACCGCTCACGCGCGGCACTCGCGGGATTCCATGAACGTGGAAGGTCGGTCGGGTGAGAAGTAGCCGGGAACGTGACGCGGTAAGGGAGGGGCGAGGACCGAAGGGTCCAATTCCTTTTACGTGTACCGGTACTTATCCAGCATTTCGGTACGCGCTCATCGGTGAGTGACTCTCCTGACGCGTCGCGGATAAGAGAAAGAAAAAGGGGAGCGGTTTTCGGTTTTAATGCTCAGAGTGCAGGGTGCACTCAGGTTGGACAATAATTTGCCCGGCGCGTCTCGAGGAGGGCGCAGCTACGCGCGCTCGCTGATATTTTCCCTACTTTCGTCCTTCTAATCTCCCGCGCACGCTCCATTATCCTAATTGCCTCCTCGCCCTTTCCGACCCTTTCGCCTTTGCTCTAATTACCTACGTGATAGCGAAGGGCGAGCCTGGAATCGAATGCAGCGAGTGCAGCGGGATCGCTCACGGGCGATCGCGAAGCTCCGCGGCGCACGCGGTTTCGATTTACGGCGGAAACTTTCGGGACGCGCCGTAGGCGGCCGGCGACGACGTCGGCGGCGGCGGCGGCGGTGGCGGCGGCGGCGGCACGATGACGTGCGGAGGGGGAATCCATCCCACTGTGGGAATCCCACACAAGGCACGGCTCGCACGCCGCCGGATAGATAGATGGACGTGGTTATATACCTATGTACTCGCGTTCCCCCGAGCGCCTCCTTCTCCTCCTCCTCTTCTTTCTCCTCGCCCGCCCCTTCCTCGCTCGCCTCTTTGCGAAACGTGCCGCGCGAGACTCGCTTGACCGCACCTACCGGGTGTCGCCGGCGGAAGGAGCGAAGACGCGGAGCGGAGAGGTTATGGACGCGTTATCTGCGCGCGCTAATCGCGATAAACGCACGTTCGTGTTACCGATAAAGCCTCGCGCATTATTTAACAATTTCGCAAACGCACCCACACCGTGGGAGTAGATGACGTATCGCGACGGTGTTCCGCCGCGATACGTCATTCGCTCTCGCGCGGCTTTCGCGAAACGTCCGCGCGCTGCGGCGCTCTTCGATTTTAAGTGATATTAATGTCAGCGTGGCGGTGCGTGAACTGCCACGCCGTCAATGTTAATTCCGCCGATTGAGAACTCTCGCCGAGCGTCGGCGTCTCGAAACGAACGCGCTCGGAAGAGAGCGATACATCAAGCCGATTCGTAAATCTCTGGAAAAAAATGCAACGCTTCTAATAAAGAGAAACACATTCGCTCCCGTTTCGGTGACTCGAATTGGCGAGAATTCCGAATGCAGCGTCGCGGAGCGCGGATCGCTGGCTCTTTGATCTCTCGATTCCGCCGATAATCGATCGGCTTATCCGTTTGGCGATCCGTCAGCGCGTCGATTCCCGCCGGATACGAAAATGTCTCTCATTAGTGCGATTGGAGCGAGACGGCGGTTCACGTTCCGGGCTACCGAGTCGCGCTTTGAGAGCGCTCGCTCGATTCCGGTATCCCGGTCACGTTCGCCGGGGCCGACCAAAAAGTGCCTCGCCTCTCGCAGACTTCCTCCTTCCTTTCACCTTGATTCCGCGTACGTATCCCGCGCGTGTGTTCCTCTCATGCACATACCGTCCCCGTCGAAATCCCAATCAGCCGGCCGCACGAGCAATGATCTCGCCGGCGTGTCGTTTCTGCGCCAGCTACGTATTAATTCCACGTATCGATCCGTCACGCGGGATTACACGTACATTCGATGCATCGAATTCGTATTTTCACGTAGCCGCGACTGATGAACCTAGACACGGCGCCGGGATGACACATGTTTTATTACGATAATCTGAAATTGCATCGTGCAGTCGGGACGGAGATCGTTTTGTTTCATCGCGACCGGTATACGCATCATCAATGAAGAAGCGATGGCAGCTTGCTGCGGGAAACCGTTCGTCTCGCCGCATGCTACGTTTGCTACGTAAACCATCATACGAACAAACGTAGGACGTACCGCTACATGGATACACGCGTGTGCATCCGGATCGCCGAGCCTATTATTTTCATAGACGCCGAACAGTCGGTCGCGCGACCGGTCGCGCGATCGCTCGCTCTTGGAAAGCGTGGAATCGACACCCGATGGGACGCGGGGTGGGGACAGGAGAGAGGGAGGGGCGGGGGGACACGGCGGGGCCGTAGCCTTAAAGTATCCGCCGCGGGGCAAAAGCGGGCGAGAAAGGCGCGAGAGGCTATTTTATCCCGCGGCGAAGACCCGTAAGAGCCCTCCGAGACGACGACGACGACGGCGACGGCGACGGCGAAAGACGGAGAAGGAAAAAGGAGGAAGAGAGGGAGGCGAGCCGGGGCGGGGGGACGAGAAGCGGGCGCGCCGAAGCGCGGAGAAAGAGGGAAAGGCGTTCTCGGAGGTGGTTTTTGCGAGCGCGCCGTGCCGCGTTGCGTCGCGCGTCGCGTCGCGTCGCGCCGCTACCACGCACGCCGCGCCACGCCGAGCCACGCCGTGGCCGCGGTTAGATCGACCGCACCGGCTGGGGCCGAGGCGCGCCCAGGCGGAACTGCCAAGGCCGCGTGTCGCGGCGCGCTTTTGGCGCGTCCGCCGCGTCAACGTGTGTGTGCGCGCGCGCGCGCGCCGTAGCGCGCGGGCGTGTGCGTGCGAGGCGCGCGCGATGTGGCGACGACACGCTCTCGGGCGTGTCGTTGGCGGCGCGCGGCCTGCGAGGTGACGGAGCGAATTCACGACGCGACGACGACGACGACGACGACGACGACGACGACGGCGGCGGCGGCGGCGGCGGCGGCGGCGGCGGCGAGACATTACGCGCCGCGACGAGAGACGAGGCTCATTAGCGCCGCGCTCCTCGTCCTCTTTCCGCTCGTCCTTCGTCGCGCCGCATCGTACGTGCGACAACAGAGGGATGGAAAATAGCGCGGCGAGGCGAATCGCGCGACCGCGCTTCTTTATATTTAAAGCGCTGCGCCGACTCTGATCGGGTGCCCTTTACATAATCATTCGGAAAGCGGGATCTCGGCGGTGTCACCGGCCTAACGACCGAATTCGTTTCAAAGGCATTCGGATAACGACGGCAACGGCGGCATACTGCGATTAAAGCTTCCCCGATTTCCCTGCGACTCCGCTATCCGGATTTCGGCTCTCGCCAGGGAGACGGATTTGTCTTCGGTTCAAAGGACAGAGGACATCGCCTCGCAGTCGTCATTGCATCGATTTTCCGCGGAGGGGGGAGGAGGGGGGGAGGAAGAATCCCATACACGACGATCCCTCTCCACTTGCAATTCACCGTCCGACGTCCGCAATAATTTACCTCCTTTCCGACCCATTTATCGCACCGTCGAAAGTTCCCCGCTCGGCGTCGCCCGCTCGGACGGACGGACGCACGGCGCGTAACCCAGAACCGTGTAAAGTTCCTTCCGTCGATACGTATCCGCCTCAGGCGGGCGTTCGCGCGGCTCGCCGCTTTTTCCTTGTCGCGCGGTCGCACGTGCGGCACGATAATCGACGAACAAGGCTGCCGGAGCGGCAGCCGCGACGGCTGCGACGCGACGCGACGCAGAAAATACGGGCGTGTATTTTTAATGAAGCCGGGCATCACGCGCGTGCGAGTATGCGGACGCCCGTATGCGGACGCGTCGCGTTTCGCACGTACGCGCGACACTTTCCACCGCGAGACGCTCGCGACGCTCAATAACAAGAGCACGTATGCGGGACTCCTCGTTTCTTCCTTCCTTCCTTCCTTCGCCCCGCTCCCCCTCCCCCTCCCTTCCTCCTTTATCAGGATGACTCACGCTCACGCGGTCGGTCCTCGGGATCGGAATGACGAGACGAGCGGCGAAATATTCGCGCGAGCTTCCCAAGCCGGACTTGCCCGACTTCGATTCGTTAGATTGAATTATCATTAAAAAGATTCGTCGGCAGATTCATCAGTCACCGGTTCGGCCCTGCAGAGAGGACAATCGCGGTACGGGTTAATACTACGGCTGTAGACGGCTGCGAATGTAGACGGAGGGGATTCCGCGACAGAAATTTATCGCGTAACGGTGAAAAGGACAGCTGGCGGCGCTCCGCTCGGCGAGGATGAGAATGTCACTATTAGCGGCGAGAGATCGATAATTATCGTCGGCCAACTTATGCAACTGCGATCAATGCGTCAATGCGGGATTATAGCAAATCCCGCGGCCGCCGTGCGAGATCCGCGCCAAGACTGTGCATCATAATGCGAGACGCCTTCCTGAGATAAGATACGGATAAGATCTGGGATAACACGCGCCGCGTATCTCGTTGCCACCATCTGAATTCACTCGTGCGTCGAGGACTGTACGCGATACTGGTAGCTTCTGCGGTTTTACGATACATCATGATCCCGCGGCGATATCGCCGCGGCGCTTAACCCGTGTAATCAAAACACGGGCGATATTTTACGGTCACTTGATCACGCGTCGATCTCAATCGACGTGCTCCCGTCTCCTTCGCGCGTCCTTCCCCGCGTTCCCCGGTTGCCGCGATTTCGGACCAAGGAAACTAGGAAGGAAAGCAGAAGAGATAGAGGAGGAGCTTCGCTCGATGGCCCCGTCATCGATCGCTTCGCGGGGCGCGGTGGCGGGAGGCGGGTGAGGGAAATTCGAGACGCCCGGTGTCGAAATGCTATCCGGCATGCAAGAAAGGACAGTTCTCATTAGCGAGAGCGCAAGACGGCGGCGGCGACAGCGGCGCCGGGGCGGAGGGGAGGGGCAGGCGGCGGCGCAGCGGCGGAGAGGGGGCATCGGTACGGCATCGGGGGGCGGCTTGGCACGGCGAGCGCGTGTACAGCACGCGCGCTGAAACGCGCGACTCCGCGCGCGGAATGCCGTGGGTAGCGGACAGACGCGGATAAGGAGGCCGCTGGCCCGATCGGGAGAAAGAGAGAGAGAGAGGGAGAGGGAGAGCGATCGTATTCCGCTCTGCGCGCGTGTGCCCGCCCAACTTCCGCGTCCGTGCCCGGGTTATTAACCCCTCGGAGTCCGCGTAAATTAACGAAAGCGACCGCTCGGCGGGGACGCGCGGCCGTTAAAGCCCGATCGCGAGCGCGAAGACGGCGAGATCGCTGGCAACATTGCCGTAAACAATGCGGCAAACGAGCCACGCAAACGTGGGCTCGGACTATGAAATCTGCGCAACTGAGGAAAGCTGAGAACCGAGAGGAGGCATCGTAGGCAAGGGGCGGGCGAGAGTGATGTTCAATAATGAATCATCGTTTCGCGCACGCGAGACGAGGTGAAGATCCGGGATCCCGTTATCGTTTAGCCGCTGAAACGGCGAGATAGCCATCCGCAATCGAAGAGAAGCGAATCCGGTACGCCGCGCCGGCGGCCTCGCGCGATAACTCTTATCTCGCGTATGTACTTATCCGCGCGGGCGTTATCGCGATCGCCGCTCCGCGAGATGAGTGCGCATTAGGTAGACGCTTTTACGGCAATGCGCGCGCGATTGCGCGCTCGCGGGCGTGCACGGAAGCTGCTTCCGGCTGGAATTCCGCGACACGAGCGAGTCCGCATTCGTCATTTCCTCCTCCTCCTCCTCTTCCTCCGGAGGAGGAACTATCAAAGTCGCCGGAGATGGTCGACGGAGATACCGTCGGCTGAGAGAATAATCTGTCGCGAGGAATTCAACTTTCGCGTGCACTCGTCGAACAGTCTCCCGGAAACGAGAGCGAAGCGGAAACTGCAACCGAGAGCCGGAATAGAGGCTTCCTCTAAAACGCGCGCTTAATGCCGCTCCGATAAGCTACGTGCTCGCGAAGCTCTAGCGCGTCGACACGGAAAATCCGCAATTTTCTCAAAGCTTCCCAGGGAAATCGGAGAACAACGTCGGCGAGCGTGCTCGGCACGCTGTTCGCGCGCGCACGCGTCCCGCCGGAAAGACGGAGAACGCCGACAGCGGCACCGAATCTGGCAGCTCGTAAACACGGACTTTTACGCGCGCTTCCACCTTCTTCCGGAGTATTTATTTCAGCGCTCTCGCAGCAGCGGTATTCTCTGTGCCGCGTCACGCCGCGCCGTGCCGCTCGCCGACAATGACGGCGGCGGCGGCCGCGGCGGCGGCGGCCGCGGCGGCGGCGGCGGCGGCGGCAGTGGCTTCCGACGCAAAAAGCCACAACGATGGTATAAGGTCGCGCGCCGGTGCCGTAAAGCAGCCGCGCGGAGAGGACGGACGGCGGGCGGCCGGCGGCGGGTGGCGGGGAGGGGGACGGCGAGGCGGCGGGGCGGGGGCGGCGGCGGCGGCGGAGGGGGGAGCCTTGGTGGAAAACCGTGAACGCCGGAGGTGGCGAGGTGACGCGCGGCGTGGCGCACGAAAATAAGGATAATTACGGGAGAGACGCGGCCGGCAGCGCCATTTACAGCCGCGAACCGACGGACGTCCGCCGTTGCGCCGCCGTCTGTATATCCATGTAGGACGTATATATAGATATGTTTTATATATAAATATATATATATATATATGTGTGTGTGTGCGCGCCTTTCGCTCGTATATAGCCGCTGAAACGACGTGTTCGCGTTTCGACACGAGCGCGCCGAGGCACGCAGCCAGCCACGGCCGGCGCGCCGAGCGAGCGACCAGCCGACCATCCAGTCGACCGGGTCATTATGACTGCCAGGCTAACGCCAACGGGCTATGCATCATTAATGGTCCTCGTGCCACTACCGGCCGCGGCTCCCACGATACACGGCTCGCCGTACACACAACGCGCCGATGCTGCCGCGGTCGCGCCGCGACGCGCATTTTCACCATTTTCCACCGGGTGTCCGCGAAGCGTCCGCCATTGTCTGTCACGTCCGGTTATCCCGGGCCGTTATTTCAAGCTGATCAACGATCAGCGATCGAGACGCGACGGAGGCATCTCCCGTTGATTCTCGGTTCTTCCGAATTTCCAACCGATCGCTTGGACAAACGCGTAAACTGTGTAACACGAGTGCGCGCCATCGCCGTAAAATAAAATTGCGCAACTGTACGATGACGATGTTCGTCATATGACACAAATTCCCTCTCTGCGTCTCTTCAAAAAAAAGTCAAGACTAAGATTTGGGATCTCTTCTCTCTCCGGAGGAAAACTTTTGCTACCGCCGATGCGCGCGGAACTCGCCGCCCGGCGTGTCTGATATTTATCGCGGATTATTACGGCGCTGCGGAGCCGCGCGAGGCGCGGGCCTCACGCGAATCAACGACGCGTCGGCTTTACGACGAGATATCGCAGCCGGCGCGCCGTGGGGAACCGGAGTCGTAACCTGGATATTTACGGCGCGTGCGATTTCGATCGTCGGGCACGAACGGTCCGTCCGCGCGTGCGGATGCCCGGATTTAATTGTACGTAACGGTTCGTAGCCCGTTACCCCCCCCTCCTCCCACCTCCCCACCTCCGCCCCCCCGCCTCCTCGCCGCCCCGCCCCCCTCCTCGCGCCGTGCCCCCTCCCTCCCTCCCTCCCCGCGGAGGATGGCACGTAGGATGTAGAATCCGGACGAAACGTGCGCGTCGGCACGCGCGTCGGGAACGAGAAAACGCGGATGTGTACGGCACGGCCGTTGGTTTTCACAGTTTTCCTTTATCGCGGTTTCCCGCGGTCGATTTCACGCTACGCTGGTGACGGTGCTGGCCGCGTTCGCCTTCTCCCTCCCCCTCGGTCTCTCCGCGGTCTCCGCTTGTCTCTCGCTCGCTCGTCGCGATGAGTTTGTTCGAAGACGCGAGGAAGAGAAGCCCCTCGAGAACCCCTAGGCTTTCCACTGGAGGTCGATAGACGATCCGAGATCTCGAGCGCGTACGCGGCGTCGTAAGGAAATCCGCGCCGCTCGTTTCTCCCTTGCGCGCGCGGTCGTTACGATCGGCGACGCTCGTAACGTCGCGCAGTGCTCGATGATTGTTCGGTCGCGCCGCGCGGCTGCTTCGTTCTCCGTTGCGGACGCGTGTCGCGGCCGGCGATTATTTTTGTTCCGGCTAGCGCGCGCGCTCGGCTCACCGGCGGCCGATTACGAACGCTATTAATTCGCGGCGGGGACAAACGCCGCGGCTCTAGAGCCGTCGGCGGGTCACGGCTCTAGATCGGCGCCGCACCTGCCGGCTATCCAGCCGGCCGTCGTCGGATCATCGGTCGATGCCGCGGCGTCTCGCGTGGAGCCTGGCGCGGCGAGTCGCGTAACGCTTACGCTAATTAACCGCTCGATTGCGTACACCGCGCCGCATGGGCGCGCGTGACTTCCCGATCGATCGATCGATCCCGCGTGCGGCGCGTTGCGTAACGCGGCAACGTTCTTCTCCTTCCCGCCCCTCCCCTCATCATCATCAATCGCGCAACTCTCGCGCCAGCGTTCCGCTATTACGTCCGCAATATTCCTCCGGATTATTCCTCCCGCGGACGCTAGAAAGGGAAAGAGAAATGCCAAACTCCTCCGACTGCCGCGACCTCTGGCTCTTATCACGTCGCATGCCGTGGCGCGCTGCTCTTCCTTTTCCTGTCCGAGGCAGCAGCAGCGTCACGGGCCGCACACGTGCGCGCCCATCGGCCGGCCAGAGCAATTTCGCCGTAACACGAAACCCGGCGCCGCGTCGGGACGCGCTGTAACGGCGCGGGTACCGCTCGCGCTCCCACCGATACGTATGCACGGGTAAGCCGGGTGTCCCCGCGGCGAGGCGGTGCGACAGAGAAGCGGGCGAGCGAGCGCGATAGCGACAAGCGAGGCGTTCGCAGGCGTCCGTGGTGATAGGCCGCGGCCAGGGAAGAGCGAGAGAGGAGAGATTGTACATGCGGGCATTTGCATACAAACGTCACCCAGGGTTTGCGTCCCCATTAATTATACGGCGCGACCAATGAGCCGGTGCCTACCTACCGTCTCCTCTCCGCGCGCTGTGTTTGCGCGCGCGCGCCGCATCGCGCGTGTGCGTACGTACGTACGCGCGGCGTCGCGCGGTTTGTTCCTGGCGCGAGCGCGCCTCTATTATTATTCACGCGAGCGCGCCGCCGTGCATACTGACGAGGGGAGCGGGCGGCGCAGCGACAGGGAATGGTTGGA
Source organism: Eciton burchellii (assembly GCA_020341155.1). Taxonomy (NCBI): domain Eukaryota; kingdom Metazoa; phylum Arthropoda; class Insecta; order Hymenoptera; family Formicidae; genus Eciton; species Eciton burchellii. The sequence continues at coordinate 151,899 of JAHMML010000010.1, read as the reverse complement.
GTGGGGGGGAGCGGGGACGGGCGGGGAGAGCAGCGGCGGAGAGAGCCAAGTTATCTTATCACGGCCACGGTGGCGGCCGACGAGCGCGATCTGTCTCCCCGCTGCCGTCGCTGTCGGGGACCGCCGACCACGCTGCCGGCCGACGAGCCGCTGTCTTATCGACGTCCCGTTCCTCTGGCGCGCGCACACGCCGGCGCGACCGCCCGCTTAATATCGCCCGTACGTGCGATACGGGGAGGGAGGTTGACCGATCTCTACGTGGCGAAAATTCGACGCGGCGGTTCGCGCTCGTCGCGTTTGAGGGATGGAGAGCGCGTAAATCGCGTGGACGCGTGAGCTTGGATTTCTCGATTTCTCGCGGCTCGCGGCAATTACTCGTCGGCTTATCCCAATATAGGGAATAGGGAATGAAATAATTTCGATAGATCGCATCAAGATCGTGCCAACAGCGCAAGAATAAACAGCCCAGCTGCGTTGTATCGTATTTTATTTATCCAGAGATAGCAGATGATGATTTATTGTTTGGTGGAAATGAAATTTGTGCCCTCGGTTGTACGATAATTTAACTGGAGAAAAACTGACTGATCGTAGCGAAAGACTATCGGAGGAGCTACGCCGCGGATGAATCGCAAGTTGTACTTTTTCCCTCCCGCATCTCGAGAATTCGGCAAAGATCAAACACAGCCGCGCTTCGCCAGAGACGGGCGCAACGAGATGCCGCAAATTGATTCTGATGCCGTGCCGCAGAAATTATTCCAATTAACCATTACGTCGGGATCGGCTTCGCGGTAATCTGACGATCGTTCCGCCGGCGCGGAACCGTCTTGATTTTGCATGGAGATTTCAGAAAGCCTCCAACGTTCGCCTTCGAATCTCACGACACGAGCGGCAGGTTCGTGAATAATTCTGCAGTCCGGGACATTGGCGAGTGTCCGCAAAAACCGACACGTTCGGCTCCTAAAGTTCCCGGATTTGCGAGCGGACGGGCGCGGACGGGCGCGACGATACGAAAATTTTAATAACGGGACTCGGCGCGACTCGCGTTCGATCCGGGAAACGGATTCTTCCGTGCAATCGGGAAATTTAATTCAAAATATCAGAAATGAGAGCGTGAATGAGAGCAAAGCTCTCCGAACGTTCTTCGTAATCGATCGAAAGGGCCGAATTTCCAAAGAGAGAGAGAGAGAGAGAGAGAGAGAGAGAGAGAGATCGATGACCTTCGTATTCGACATTCATACAAGATACACGCATCGCAACGGGCCACGTGTCGGTATTCCGAGCGGACATCTTTAGCGAAATTATCGGCAGGAACTTCGTGGGGGGGGGGGGGGGGGGGGGGGGGGGGGGGGGGGGGGGGGGGGGGGGGGGGGGGGGGGGGGGGGGGGAGAGGGATCATTAAGGATTGGCCGAGAATGGCCGGCTTGCAAATCATCGATACCATCTCGGTCGGCTCGGATTAATCCGAGCTACGACTTCCGCCATTTCGCCGGCCAATCGCGCCGGCGGCCGCTTCCGGCTGCGTATGGATATCGCGGGATTGAGACGACACCGAGGGGCGAGGGAAGGAGCGAGGGGAAGAGAGAGAAACCAGATCGCCATTTATTTGTTGCCTCGATAAAAGCGGCCTTATGCATATGGATGAGCCAATCGCGAACGACGACGTCAACGCTGCTGACTCAGCGACGAGATTCAGAACGGACGCGCGGTACTACGACGGTCCGTCCCTTCGTCCCTTAAATCCTCGTCGTGTTGTGACATATTTATGACGCGAGCTTCCCGGGAAAAACGGGTAACGCTTGCAAAAGCGCGCGCGCGCGCGCTCGAGATATTTTTTAGTCCGATCGCCGTGCGCCTCGTCGATTCTCCATCTCGGCCGAGAAAATTTCAGAACACGGAACGACTCGGGGATCTCCTCCGGAGATCTTTAGAGCTCTGCCCGGTCTGCCCGATAATTTCTGCTGCGTCGTTGCGCAACGAAACGGCGATCGATGGATCGATAGAGCGCCGGTCAAGCGACGTTTCTCTCCCGGCAGACTTGTGCAGACTTGTGCCGAAAGCGTAAATCTGCTCCGCTGTGTCGCGACGCGTAAGGATTTTCACATGCCGATTCACACGCCTTTCAGACAACGGTTTAACGTTCGCGCCGTCGTTCGCTGCGATTAAGCGGCATTAATTCGATTTCGCGCTACCGCCAGCGAGCGAAATAATTCCGTCCTTTCATCCTCCTCGCTTTCCGCCTCGCTTTTACCGGGAGGGAAGGAAAATGCGCGTACGTCGCGGGTCGTACCCGGACGCGAAAGGAAGAGGGATGCAGGGAGCAAGGGCTGTGAAGGGCCGCGAAAGGCGCCGGAGGGGGGAGGGGGGAGAGAAGCGGCGAGGAGAGCGAGAACGAGAGATGGATGCTCGCACGCGACCGCTCGGGTCACGTGCGTCAACATCCCTTTCCCCATTCTTTTTTCTCTTCTGCCCGTTCCCCGTTCCCCGCTACTTTCTATCCATCGCTTCTCTCTCTCTCGCTCCTCCCTGGCTCGCGCTATCCTTTCTGCGCTCGTTCCCGCTACTTCTCCTACCCCCGGCCCTGTCGCCGGCTTTTCCTCGCACGTGATGCGACCGCGCTCGGCTGTTTTCCCGATCAGGGCCGCTATCGGAGCCGCTCTAATCGCAAATGCGGCTCTTCCCCGGCTACGACTCCCGCAATCTCTAATAGCCTATCCTCCGGGGGCACGTTCGAGGTCAGAAGCCCGTCAGGATGCTCGCGCGTTCTGCTCTCACATTCGCCTCCCGATCTTCCCGCTTCGACAACTTCCGCCTCTCGGCCAGCATGTGACTCGCACGCGCATCAACGATGAAATAAACCCGTGCGTGTCGCACGCACACAGCCGCCGGGAAACGCGCGGCTGTTCCCACGCGGCGGGTGTGACTCGTGCCCGTGTGGTCGGCTGGTCGAGGTCTGAAAACGCCGCGTCGCGCGCGTCGTTAGCGCGGCGCGCTCTATATTATGTCGTTACGGCGGTCCTCCCCCCTTCCCACCCCCTCTCCACCTCCTGCATGCCGCGTCGCGCGCGCGCGCGCCACCACGCGTGCACGTTCGCGGGCGTGACGGGCGGCGTTTATTGCGAGGGAGGTCTTGCTCCTTTAATGGCCCTCGCGTGCTCGCCGCATCGTCGGTGGGATCTCTCTCTCTCTCTCTCTCTCTCTCTCTCTCTCTCTCTCTCTTTCGCTCCTCCTCTCTTCCTCTCGCAGTTTCCCTCTCTTTCTCTCTTTCCCTTTATCCGACGCTTGCACGCCCGCCGAAGGAGGCTGTCGCGCGAGCACGGGCACGATCGCCGATAACGAGCGAGCCGCACGCACACATGCACGCCCGCCGCGGAGATCATACTGGGAAAATTTGCGCGCGCGCGCGCGCGCGCACGCTCCTGCGCCGATCGCGGCGAGGCGGCGTTTATGCGGTAATGAATCGTTTGCGGCGAAGCGCCACGCGAAGGACCGATATTAAATTTCACGCGATCGAGCCAGGCGCGCTTACGCTCGCGCGCGCGCGCGCGCGCGCGTCAATGCGATTTACGCCGGTACGATTTGCGTATAAAAATCGGACAAATATAATAAGGATGATAACGATGACGTATGCGGGACACTAATGAGCGATCGATAACCACGGCTGCTTCAGAAAAGCAAACCTCCGCAGTGGCCCCCGCTGACGTTCGCCAGCAATCGCGGGGATGAGAATTGCTGCTGTCGCTGCGCTCGTTCATGAGATCGATCGATATATCGCGTTTTGGGAATTATATATGCCGACATTAGGCACGAATAAATATTGCGGCGCATTTGTCCGTCCAATGACGCGGTCTCATTCCATCCGGAAAGAAATCAATCCCTCTCCATCCTCCATCCCCCCCCCCGGCCCCTCCGACTGCTGGGGGTTAACTTGGACAATTATCCCGGCGTGCTCGAGGCATTCCTAAGAAGTCAACTCCCATCGCTCTCTCCCTCTCTCTCTCTCTGTCTTTCTCTGTCTTTCTTTCCCCTTCCTCCCCCGCTGGCGCACGTAGCGGGCGATCCCCGGGGGGAATACGGAGGATATATGCCGTAAAGTCGTATCGGCGATAAATAAAGATGAAGCCGCCGCGATAAAATGCAGGGCACGGCGTTCTCGCCTCGCGTTCCCCGCGATCCCCTCCTCCCCCGCCGGCAGGCAGCAATGCTGCGCCATTTTGCCTCGGTTGCCCTCTCATTCCGGTTCGTCGTCGTTCCTCCCTCTCGTCTTCGCTTCCTATCCTTCTCGCCGTCTCCTTAACACCCTTTCCACTGTCTCTCGCGTCGCCATTATCGCGGCCCTCGTGCTCTCCATCGCTTCATCCTGGCACCATCAAACCGCCGTGAAACGAGGCGCACGACCGTAAAAGCCGCGCTGCCCTCGTACCCGCGTCAACGCCCCCCGATGCTCCGTCCGACTTCCGTTCTCCGGTCCCCCTTGGTCGCGATGCCCCTTCCTGAAAACGTTCTCAGGCATGGGTACTTGCCTATTTATTTCTGCGACGATGGATCGGATGCTGATCACAACTGCCCGCGAGCGTGGCAGTTGCGACGAAAATTTTCACGGCACGATTTTCATCCCACGGGACCGCGCTAGCGCAGCTACTGTACTTTTATAAAATAAAGCGGGGAACCCCCAATACTCTTCCCTCCGCCGAGCGCTAACAGCGGAGAGGGAGTTTGCCTTTGAGCCCCGCTTTGAGCTGCGCAGCTCCTCGAGAAATGCGATTTACCGTTCAACGATGACCTCGATGAACTTTACCTTAACCCATTTGTTTGGATATTTTCGTGAACCACATGGGCGACATGGCATATCCCGTATCCCGCGTTCCTCGGGTTGTATGCCGGCACACGAGTACACGAACGTATTGCCGACTTGATCCCGTGGCCGATTTATATAATACGTCACGCCAAGTCATAATGCCTCCGCGCTGGATCATCCGCCCGGCGTGGTCCTTCAGGAGGAACGGTCCGGGCATAATAAATTATTATTCTATCGCGTCTCGCACTAACGAGCAACGGTACGGACGTACACATATGCGCGCGCATCTGTGTACGTGTGAGGTACGTGCGGCGCGGAACAACGGGAAATCCGTCCGAGCGCGCGGCGCTTTGACGCGGGTAGCTGCGCTGCAGCGCGATGTGGGACGACACCGACACGAAAGGGGGCGCCGGGGACGAGGGACGGGCCCGGGGGAAGCGCGGGATGCGACGACGGCGGCGGCGGCGGCGGCGGCGGCGGCGGCAGCGGCGGTTGTCGGGGTCGTGGGTGTCGGGCAACGTGCGATGCCGTGACATCCGCCAACCTCCCCCCCTCCCGCACCTCTCGCCCTGCCGCACCTTCCACGACCTCCCAAACCACCCCTTTCCGTGCGGCGCGCGAACCCCATCCCCCGGCCCCTCCCTCCCGCCGGCGACCGAACCCGACCGCCGAACTACGGGCTCGAGTTCGAGCTCGCCGTTAATCCGTTTATCGCGTTACCGCCACCGCCGGCCCGGCAACCCCCTGCCCCCTCCCCCTGCCTCGCGCCCCCCTGCCGCCGCCGCCGCCGCCGCCGTTGCCCCCTCGCCCCGCGGCCCCCTCCTACGGTTCTGGCTCACCGCCGATCCCCTTTCCTCTGATCCCCGCGGCCGGATTCAGCCCCGTTACCCATACCCGCCGGACTGCCACACGTAGGCGACGCGCTCCACGTGTGCGCGCGTGCGTGTGCGTACGTGTGGGTGTACAATGCACCGTGTGGCGTGGGCGTCACATGCGCGCACCGCTCTCGATCTAAAGCCCGGATTACGCGACGCTTTTTCCGGCGAGCGCCGCGCCGATTCGCCGGACGGTATATAGCGGCGGTGCTCCGCGGCTAGGGAAAAAATCCGCCGTCACATTCGCGTCCATGAACGCTCCCGTTCCGATCGGGCGATCGGAAGGACGAGAATCTGAAATAATTTACAGAGAGATCCCCGATTCAGGATGGACGCGAGCCGTAGCGCGTTCTGAAGGGACAGATCTCAGAGCGGGAACGGATCCTGCATCTGCATTTGTCGCGAAATTTTCAGAGCTGAGGACCGCGGACACTCGGTGCTCGCGGAAAAACGCACCGAGTATCTTAATTTTCTACAATCAACGGGAAACGGTTCGAGGAAGGCACTCACAAATGAAATGACGTATATCTGGAATGGTTATATATCTATGGTACGTGCGCGCGTCAGATATGCGTTAAATCCCTCGCCTCGCACCTTCTCTCACTCGGCCAACTACAATGCGGCCGTGCGACAGTGCACAACGATGAAAAAACGACGCCGTGCAAATCAGGCTTAACCCTTAGACGAAGCCCTGCGGTCGCAGGAACTTCCACGACTACGTTCGCATCCCTTTGTCGTCGTTCCTTTCTCCACTCTTTCCTCTCTTCCTTCGTCTCGCTTCTTCTGTTTTCTTCCTTTACCCTTTTTTCAACCCTCTCTCTCTCTCTCTCTCTCTCTTTCTGTTTGGTCTCTATTTTCTCTGGCCCTGGCATGCTTCTCGCGAGCGTGTTTGTTTCCTTGAGATCGCACGTTTCCCGCGTCCTCGCGTCGTTTGCGAAGGGGATGGGAATGACGATGCTGATTGCGATGGTGGTAGTAGTTGGTGGCTGGTGCTGCCGCTGCTGCTGTTGCTGGCGAGACCAGCAGCCGGTCCTCTGTTTGGATATGGACCAATATCCGGACGATAGTTTTCGGTTCTTTATTGCCAGGCGCGGTGGATGGAGGTAAACCTGGATTTTCGCGATAAATCTGCCGCCACTGGACGACTCTCTCTCTCTCTCTCTCCCTCCTTCCCTCTTCCCCTTTCTGTCTTACTCGCTTCAGTTCTCCCTCTTTTACCCTTTCCCTCCCTCCCTTCCCGACCATCCCTTTGGCGGCGCTATATATCTGTTTCTCTGCACGCGGCCGCCGATGTGATTTTATTACGCGTGAGCTTTATGGCGCGATTCGCGCGGTAACGAAGGTGTCGCGCGTAATTTCACCTCTCTGCAGCTTGACCCGCCACGTATACGTATACGGTGCTCGCAGATCCTCTCCCGCTTTATTCCCGCGAATTCTCCGATCGGTTTGGCCTCGCGAAGACGCGAAGGAACGAGCCACAACACGTGAACGTTAGGTCGCGGATTATTTGGTTCCTACGAACGGAGGTCCTCACGAGCGAAGATTTTCAAATCTATTTAGATCCTGAGTTTCTCCATCGATCATCGAAAACTTGAGAATGAAGGAGGGGGATGCGATACAATTGACGGAAACAATCGTCACTGTGTTAGTATTGGCGTACTCGTCGGTCGATTAGACTCAGTCACCTTCACAGTGCACAGTTCGGATTGGATTCGAATAACAAAAGAAACAAGCTGATTCAAGCTGAGCTTTACCTTTGTTTAATCTGTATCTTATATTACCGTATACAAAATAGGTTCGATAAACATCCAAGATGCAAATAGCAGTATCAAAGTAGACGTCCGTCTACTGATTCCCATAGTGAACGTAAACTGCGACCGACTGAGAGAGCGAGTGCATGCGAGTGAGCGAGAGCCGACAAGGTCCTCGCTTTTTATACGCTAGCTTTTATACGCTTGTAGGCTACCGTGTTGCTAACCGCCGTTTATCAAAAACAAAAGAAACCGCGCTCTGTCATTATAATTACGATGACTTTGTCCGCTAGTGCGGTAGCATATTTGGCGCTCCCCTCTCTGCAAGTTGCTTAATCCAGCCGAAGTCGGAAGATAACCTTTGTTCTTCCGATTGATATTGCCGCTTGTTGCCGGACACACTTATCTTCCGGTTCTTATCTCTCTCTCTCTCTCTCTCTCTCTATTCCGATAGTCACTCCCGGCTCGAAGACGCTGCATAATATCGTAAAGTTCCCGTTAAGCGGGAATTACGCTCCCGATATCTAAACTCGGCTCGATAGGCAGAAATCCAAACAGTCAATGAGATGAACACTTAATTCACATTTATTCAGATCCTTAGCGCGTAACGATTAATATTTCCCACGTCATCGTGATTACACTTATTCCCGCGCTGATCCGTAATTGCGAGTTTATTAATTTTCAACGGAGAAAGGATCGCGAGACTTCGCAGAAGAGGCGCGATTTAGAGCGGCCTCGCCTAAACAAGAAATAGGTCCTCCCCTGCACGCGAGACCGGGCAAAAACCGGGCCGGACTTATTTATTCAGCGGGAAGGAGACATGCAGATATGTACGTGAGATACGTGTACATATGTACGTGTACATGGCGAGTGCACGTCAGGGTAAGCGTTCGTCCTGGCGGATCTGTCGCAGGCTTTACGCGCTCCGCCATTTAATTGGAGGCATTACGTTCGAGGACGCGGATTTTCGCTAGAATCATGCCCTTCTGAGCGAATCCCTCTCTAAAGCAGATATCCGACCTGTCAGACCATCCAATGGCTCTTAGATGAACTACCGTTGCATTAATCAGTGGCATGCTAGTTATTTTCCGCCGCGGAGGAGAAGAATGTCGTCGGTGGGGCTCGTGAAACTTTAATATCCGTGTCATTCCGGATCTCAGCCGCGCGTCGATAGAACCGTGAACGAGGCGAGGAAGGAAAATACATCCGAGTCCGGATTTGATGAATTAATTATTATCCTAACAGCGCGAAATCGCGCGTATTTTTATTCCACCTTCCCGAAACGGCCAAGGAAAGGGATTTCAATTTTTATTTAATCATCCGTCAGTGCGCGAGTGATCTACGAAAGAGACGTGGATTTCTGTCCGATGTGGCCAGTTGTTTGTCTAATGTTAATATTGACTGGCATAATGGCGGACAAGGAAGAAAGCTTGTCGCGAAGGAGTCTCGAAAACGAAGAAGGTGACCCACGCCGACCGATTAGCCCAGCGACAGGCCGCATTATCAGATCGATAAAATAAAAAACAAACGGAGAAGCCTCAACGGTGGCGTGTTGCGGGGAAAGGATCGATATCTTCGTCGGTCTCGCGAGGTCGTTAAAAATCCCTTGAAAATCGACGTAAATAAGCCCGCGAGATCCGAGTCGCTAAAATAAAATCGCGAAGCGACCTCCGCGAGACGGTGATCGGGCAACAGATGGGAAGGCAACAGACGGGGAGGCAGGGTCACGTGAGATCGAGGGTGAAGGATAGAGCAAGAGAGAGAGAGAGAGAGAGAGAGAGAGAGAGAGAGAGAGAGAGAGAGAGAGAGAGAGAGGGGGAGAGACAGGTCGCTCAAAGTTCGCGCCGCACGCGTGCAATGTTTCCGCACCTGTGCGTGCAAAACGACGACGTCGGCGATGACGACGACGACGACGCTCGCCCGACCTATGCCACGGGGTGCGAGGGTGCGAGGGCGAGGGCGCGAGGACGCGCCGAACGACGGCGTGCTGTGGGGTGACGGTGGTGGCGTGCATTAATCATCCCTCGGCACGCCATAGCCATTCGCGAGCTCCCAAACCAACCCCCGTGTGTGGCACGGGCGTCAGTGGTGCTCGATCATCCGTTTCGCGTGTCGTGTGCCGCATGCACACACGTGCACGCGCGCGCGCGCGCACAGATACAGGAATTGTGCGTAAACGTGCACGCACGTGCACGCGTTGTCTCTCGTAGACAAGCGCGCGTGCACAAGCCTCGGCCAGAGTAAATCTCGGTGCGGATGGTGTGTGTGTGGAGGGTGTATCGGGGGGTGTGGCGCAATTCTCCCGGTTAAGGACTCCTTGATGAGTCCGAGGTCGAATTTCCCTGGCGGTAATTCGATCGGCGGAGGCAGCGATCCGTCAGCCCCGCGCATTAAGTTCATTACGACTCTTTTGCAGCACGTATCGCGACGACGCGTCGCATTAAAGGGACGTCTTAAACAATTTGAAGATGTAATAGATTATATAATAAAATTAGGAAAGAGAGGAGAGGGGAAGGGCGATCCTAAAGGGAGGAGGGGCACTTTTAACACGTCTGCGGACTGCTGATATCGCGTCAGAGACTGCGCGAAAGATAACCGCTTTACGATCGAGCGATTCTCGCATGTCGCTTTAACGTCCTCCTCGAGGACGTTAAAAGTGAAAAGAACTTGCAATTGCATTCCGTGTATTTCGTTATTTAGGACACCCGGATAAGTCGATAGGTTTGCGCGTCGGGGATTTATTTTTTATTACAACATTAGCATCCGGAGCGCGAAACGCGAAAGCGGGTAATCACTTTAACGCAATTCCACTCGTCCTCTCCTGTCACTGCATCGCTCGCGCAACGCTCGCGTTCCCCTTAATCGGGCTTCAAATCGATCCTGGCTCGTATCGGCGGAAAAAAAGGTTAAATAACCGGCGATGAATTTAGCCGGTATAACTCGATGCCAGCTCGTCGAATATTTCATCGCCTCGCGCGTCCATCGCTTTTCATCGGGAAACGCGAGCCGCGCCGCGCAGCGTCTCGCGTAAATGAGAGAATGACGGGGAATCGCGATCGCTTAGAAATATGCATCATTGCGTATGTATTACATATTGCGATAGCCCGCAATATATTTTTCACACACACACACACACACACACACATATATATATATATATATGCATGACTTTCATTTTCCCGCTAAATGTGTGTTACCATTAATATAAAATTTATCGTCGCCGTTTTCGTTCTCGCGGCGCCACTTGCGCAATTAAATCCGATCAATCTCAGAAGTCCTCGCGATCCGCCGAAAGCTCGGCCCTAGATTCATCCCCGAGCGGGGGAGCGAAAATATATCCCTATCGACACGCGACACCGTGTATATTCAGCGAATGAAAATTGCAGGAGAAGCCGGACCGCGCGGGCCGGTGCGATAACCAACGAAATTATTTATCGCGATCGCGCTGCTCCGTCTCCCCGGTATAACGGATAAACGCACGAGCGCGCGCGCAACGCGGTGGGAGGGGGGGGGCGGCGGCTATTAACGTGCGCCCTCCCTACCGAGGGTCAGGGGAATCGATCTCCTTCGGGAACGGATCCTTATGAAATTAGGATCCTTCACCCGGATCGCGCGCCATCCCCCCGTGCGCCCGCGGCTCTCCTCCCGGCGATCCGCGCCGTCCCCTCCCTCCGCTCCGCTCCCCACCCTACCCGTCGCCGCTCCCCCCACCCTCCGCCGGCCGCGCGCCGCTGCGCGAGATAAATTCGCGCAGACGCCGCGTCATCGACGCGCCGCCAACTTGCACACTCCGCGTAATTAGGGTAATTGCGAGCTGCCGCGATATTCTCCCACGTGCTCGATTTGCGGCTACCTTCGGGTTACTCGATAGGGAGTACGGATATATCCGGTACGTCGGCACGTATCAGTGGCCATCGCGCGCGCGCGCGCGAGTCGGCATGTTTTATTTAATACCATCGGGAGCGTTATGATTATCAGCGTTTCAACGAGCGTGCCGTGCGCACCGTGGATGAGGAGTGCAGGATCTTATCGGTGCGATCTTATCGAAATTGACAAATTACAGGTGCCACGTGAGACTTCCTTCATTGCGATTCCCCGATTTCTCCCCCCGGGTTCGTTTCGTTTGATGATAAACGGCCGGCTGCCGATGGCCAGCGCGAGATTACGCGCTCGCTTCCGTATCCCCGCGTTTCTTCTTTTCTTTTTCTTTTTTTTTTCATCAGTTCTCGGTCGGACACGGACACGGAGGGAGACTCGTCTCGATGTTTGCGGAGATCTCTCTATTAATATCAAATCGCGAGGAACCTATTTCCAACTTAACTCGCGCGTATCGTATCGCCGGTTAGCAAATCGGTCGTCGCGGAGGCTTCTTCCAAATTCTCTTCATCTCATGATGCTCTTAATGGCAAAAGTAGAAAGAAGATGGTTGTCACGAGAAACGTATGTCTGATCTCACGAGAGAGAGAAAGAGAGAGAGATCGCAGGCGATCGCTGCTGGCGATCTCGCAATTCCCGCTGCGGTCAATAATCCGATCATTTTTTATCAGTCGATGCTCCCGTTGATCCGAATAAGGTATTGCATGTGACAAGATAAAATACTTGCTGAGCAGCTTCACGTTCCACATCTTCGAACCTGCCTCGACGCCACTGATGCATCTCCAAACGCGCGAAATCACGCGCATGACGCACACGAGACATAAAAACGTCGTAGCCCGCGCGGCATCCGCTTTTATTTCGCCATCCATGTATATCTCGCGCGTGCGGCCATTTTATACCGGGTGGCTCGTCAAGCATTCGGCGATGGTGACCGCGATAACACGGCGGGGGTCACACGGCGCACGTATCCCGCGGCATTCGAACGCATTCGATGCCACCGCGCGACCGATAACTCGATATCTCGATTCCTCGACTTGGCGCGCGCGCGCGCGAATTCAAAGAAAAGTCTCAAGGTTTCGTCGGTCACTGACTGGCAGATCGCAGATTGCACACGAGATGCATCGGCGGCACGCCGGTTAAAGGGTGCTTCCGGTAACCTCCGGCCCCGATGACGTGGCCGGGGGGTGAGTAATGAGGGTAGGGGGGTGTTCGAGCGTGCTGGCTATACGCTCCGGAGTCTAGGCTCTAGATGGAAGATAGCTGTTCCTAGGCTAGAGCCAGCCATAATCGCCACTCGCCCCGACTCTCCCCTCTCCAACCCTCCGTTGCCGGCGCAACCCCCGGCTCGCCTCCTCGTTCCTCGTCGTGTTTCCTCCGCCTCTCCCTCGGGCCGTCCCCCCGGGAATCCGCAATCCGCCGTCCACGGATCTCGTCATCCATCCCCCGCGCATCCTCCTCCTCCTCTGTCGCCCCGTCGCCCCCCYCCCCCCCGCCAGCCGGTGATCCTGTCCGATCTACCTCCCCGGAGGGAAATCCCGCGGATTTTACCTTTGTCCCTCGCGCTCTCGATTCCGGCGCAGCCGGGATAAATCCTCCGGGAGGATCGCGACCGTTCCCCCCCCCTCCTCCACGCGCCTCGAGCCCCGAGCCGAGCTGAGCCGTGCCGGAAGTCGCCGGTTGGAATCCCACCGGTGAAATTTTTGCCGTCACTGTCGGCTCGGCCGCGGTTTTTCCGGCGCGCGCAGGAGAGTTTCGCGAGTTAATCGCCCGCTCTCACCCCGGAAGGATTTCGCCGTCGGGATATGCGGGGGGSGGRGGGGGGGGGGSGGGGGGGGCGTAGGGATGCGGCGTAGCGACGGATTACGCGTGTCGGCGAAATGCGCCTCGGGATAGGTCAAGCGAGGAAAGAGCGATGTCCGAGAAAAGAGATCACCTCTGTCTCTCTCTCTCTCTCTGTCTCTTTCTCTTCTTCTTTTCTCTTCTCGGGAACGTAGCCGGGTAAAAATCAATCCGCGAACGGCGCGAATGACGTTTAATAAGTTACGGGGAATCTTAATCGGGGAATTGGACAACACCGCTGACGTTACTGACGTTACCGAGAGGATTCGCCATTGTCGCAATTCATCGTAAATAATTGAAATCGTCGGCGGTCTCCCGCCGCGGCTTCCGGGCTCGAACTCTAATATCCGCTATCTCGACGGGTGTTAAAAATGTAAACCGCGCGGGATTTCTGTCTGCGCGACGCGTCGCGTCGCGCATTAGCGGATTATCGCATTCGCGATCGTTTTCCTCGTCGGCGGGAATCTGAATCCCGCGGAAGCGAGCGGTGACAAAAATTTCGCCGAATTATGTCGCCCGCCGCTCGCACGCCGCCGAATTCCCGGCCGGATTCTCGTTCCCGGCGCTTGTTCGCGTTGCTCGCTTTTGTTTCGTCCGAAGGATTTCCTCCCGGGATGGAGGATAGATGAAATTGCAACGCCATCGAATCGCGCGCGCGCGCGACTCGGCGTCGGATATCCGGGCGTCTTTTATTTTGCTTGTCCGCCGCGCTGTTATCTGGCCCGCTACGCTGAATTTTGACGAATCCCCCTTCAGCCCTTCCCTCCCCCCCCCACACGCCCTCCCCGACCCATTTGCCGGAGTCCGGCTTCTCGCGCGCGACTCCGACATTACGGGATTGCTGTCCGTAACAAAAAGCAGCTGAAATCCGCGCGTTAGCATAGCGCGATCGTGGCCGCCGTGAAATATTACAAGGAACGTGAGATATTGCAATGAAATATCACGGACCGCCGAAACGGACGTGATCGAGGGCGCGAGATGTGCGCCTCCTCCTCATTTACGGAGAAAAATACTCCGTTCTCCGTTCAACTTGACTTACATCGGTCACTATTCACCGGCTGTCATTCCCAGACATTAATTGGAATTAATTTGGGACTGCGGACCAACATTTACGTCGGTCCGCAAATGAATTTACGAATCTCGAGAGCGTCCCGCGAGCGCGGGCGTATTCCGCCGACAAGAAAGTTTCAATGAATTCCGCCGCGATCGTGGACGTCGCGTCGGAGAGCCGGCGCCGGGAGGGGGGTGGCGGGGGGAGGAACAGGGCGTTGCGTTAATTAAATTTGCAGGGATGCCTTTTGTGTCCCCCTTTTGCCATTTTTCCCCGCCGCCATGCCGTGCCATGCCAATGCCATGCCATGCCGATGGTGTACCATCGTAGGACGGCGCATTAAGCGACAATTAATCGATCATCATTAATTGGGCAGAAATTCGTGGCAATCCGCGCCGATGCGCATCGTCATGGTAATATCCAGTTATCGGGGCACGGCTAGAGCTATAATTTCGCCATAAAGTACCGGGGGCGATTATCGAATCGCGCTCTTGAAATCTCATTCCAAGCAAACGAGACTTGCGCGTATTTATTTATTCGTTTACGAAAATTCGTCGTGCTCGTTCGTTTTCTCGCGGTGGGAGCCGATTACGGATTCATCGCGCCTAATTGCATAACGGATTTGCATGACGCAAGTTTCGCCTAATTCAATAAATCGCAACGTTCGCGAGAGGGAACGCCGAAGAATTGCCGGCAGGCGGATCCGCGCGCGCGTGTAGCGCGTGGCCCAAGAAAAATTATCCCGCTGGGGAACCGCTTATTAATACCACGAGAATTTCCAGACGACGCGTGAACAGTTTTATCCGCCTCGTTTGTCAAGCCACCCCATCTGCGAGGGAAGCGTGAGGGAAGGGTGGGGCCGGAGGAGCCACCCTTCGCGCGGCAAGTGGCGATCCGTCGACACCGCCGCGGGCTTTCCTGTTGTGACTGAAAAGTTTGAGCGATCGTGCAACAGTTGACGCACCCTCTTGCCTCGCGAGGGGCGCCCGCACGAGGGTGGGCGCCACCCCACGCGGGAAACGGCGCCGTAACGACGCCGACCGCGAAGCGCGAGAGGGACGGCGAAGCGGGCAGGGGAGAGGCATCTCCTCGGAAGCGTGATTGCACGCTGGATGAAGCGCGTGGATGCGCAAAGCGGAGAAAATATTATTTCCAAAAGCCTGCGATTCCAATTAAATCCCGATTGGCCCGTTATCGGCCCGTCAATTATTATCCGTTCTGAGATCGAAGGAGGCGACAAACGGCGATTGAATTGATCGGCGCGCAGCGCCGACAGGTCTTCTGCTAGAATTCTGCCGGCGGTCCATAAATCGTTATCTCGCCCCGGCGGCTTCCATCCCGAGTCGTGCGCTCCCCCCTCCTCCCCCTCTTGTCGATGCAAAATATAACGCCACGAGGGTGGCCCGCGTGGCGATTCCGTAGGAGGGTGGACGACGCGTGACGACGCATAAATCGGCCGCTCGAGAGCGAGCCGAATCCGAGAGGGCGCCGATCCTGCGGTCGGCAAGGGCACGACCGGACCGGGTCGAGGGAGGGACTGCGAAAAAAAGGGGAGAAAAAGGTTGATTTCGCGCTAGATGGATCAAAGTGGCCGGCGGTTCGCGAGGAGACGCGTGAATAAATCGTGCGGCCTTATTTCGAGACTCGCGCGCGCGCGCGCGCGCGATTCGATCGCCCGTCGTCGTACCGACAATACTTTCTCGTCTCTGCACTCCCAACCCCCAACCCTCAACCCACCCCCTCCCATCGGTCCCTCTGCCTCGTGTATTACGCATCGCTGCACGCTACAGTCGGCCATCGATCGCGAAATAACGACGACGAGCGAGTCCGCGCGATACGCTGCGGTGATGTATATGGGTCTTACCGATGATGGCGGATCGATCGCAGATCCGTCGAATGAGACCTCGCCGACGATAAGCCGGAGCGAGCGGATAACCCCGTCGTAATGTCGCGGCGGGGTTGAATCGGGGTTAGTATGACTGATCGCGAGATACTGATCGCCGCGATGATTCCGCGACGATAATCCCTTGCGAGCGAGCGAGCGAGCTCGCACCGCTGCGTCGCGCGCGATTCTCTTCCCGCCCTTTTTTCTCTTCCCTTCGCTACCACCGCCAAGGCACCGGCGAGGCGCTCAAGGACAGATAGTAGCTCCCGTTCGCGCCCCCGCCGCTCGGAGGGTTCCTTTCCTCCTCGTTCATTATGGCGCGCCGCGGCCCGCCGAAATTATGAGAGCGACGCCGACTCGAACGTGCCGGCAAAAAGGGCGTCGGCTGGTGGCGACAGCGCCCTGCTAGCCCCGGGTCCGCAATTGCGCTCGTGGGATTCGCCGGGCTCATGGCAACTCTCTCTCTCTCTCTCTCTCTCTTTCTCGCTCGCCGATCTCGCTCTCTTTCTCTCGTCGTTGTCGGCCACGCGGCGCGATGCCGGATAATTGCCGCCCGCGTGCGGTCGCGTTCACGTGCGCGACCGCAGTTCCCCGCCGCGGGTGGTGGGGCCAGGGACGCGAGATAGCATCGAGGCATCGATACAATATTCCGCTTATCTGACGGAAGCGGGGCCGACGCCTTCGGGATTTTAATCAATCTCGTCGTGTATCCACGATGCGACGTTCGCGCATATTTTCTTAATCTGCATATCGGCGGAGTTCACAGGTCGCTAACACGAGACATCCCGTAAGGGACGACGCCGAGGCCTCCGCGCCCGATCGCTGTTTACCCGATCTTGTTTTTAACCCCCGCGCGCCCCGGCCGCCGCCGGCTCGCGGGCGATGCGTGGGAGCTCGATTTTTCGGATTTTCGTCGTGCCGCAAAAATTGTGTTTACGGCGGCAATTCGATGGATACGTTTCGCATATTCGGTTTACGGGATTACGATGTAAACTTTTGTTTCCGTAACCCGTTATCGCGATGTGCGCGCGCGCGCCTGTGTTTTTTTTTTGTTTGGCACAATGCCGCGACGGGACTGTCTGTGATTGCCCGCGTTTTCGAAAATTTCTCCTTTTCAAAAAAAAGAAAAAAAAAAAAAAAAAAAAACACTGGACCACCCGACCACCACCACCATTCTACGCATTACAATTATCGCTGGAGAGGGCGGGAGGGGGGGGCGAGGGAGGGAAGGGAGAGTGGCGAACGGAAACAGAAACGTGCAGAGGAAGGAAATGGTAACTCCGCCCGGGGAGTCCCCTTGAAAATTCGATTGGCACGCGGCCGGAGTTTCGGCGGAAGATCCCGCAAGGCGCGCGCGATCGGCGAAGGGGGACGGGGAGGCGGGAGGGGGAATCGATCGCCGCCATGCGCGCTCGCCTTTAAGCTTCGCCCTTCGCGCGACGCAGTCACGGGGAACAATCATATTCGTCGCGTTCGGCACGCAATTTCCGCTCGGCAAACTATCGGAAGCCGACGACGGCGGCTTGACGGCGGTGAGCGGGCGGGGAGAGGAGGCGCGATGCAAGAGCGGAGAGGGCGCGTGCCACCCTTCTCGTTAGGGGCTCTAATGTGGTAGGGAGTGCGTTCCTTGGTCGCGCGGCGCGCGCCGCCGTGTCGGCTGTATCCCCAAGGTGCCGGTGGAAGGCCATTAGCCAAATTGCGAGGTGTCTGCTCGCTCCACGGCTCTATTACCTCCACGGCCCTCCCCGCACCGCCCCTCGAGTCGAGCGGTGGCCTCGACTCTATTCTGGTCGATCGCGAAGATCGATCGATCCCGGCGCGCTCGATCCGCTCCTGCCCGCGCGGCGAATTAAATTGAAGCGAAACGACGCGCGTCGCGGACGCGGCAAATTCTCGATCGGCGATTTGATCGGCGAGGAGAATTTCTGGGGACTTACGAGCGCGACAAAGGGGCGGCTTCTTCGTCGTTTAATTTAATTCTTCTTTTCAGGCTCGCGAGAGAAAGGCCGACGCGTCGCGGCGCGGTCGCGTTGCGGCTAAATGAAAGGAAACGGTAATCCGTTTCCTCGATTGTCCGCGTAATCGATACTGCATATCGGGACAAACGGGCGGGCGTTTAAATCTTGATAGCGTTACGCGAAATTCTAGACGGCGCTGCAATATTAACGCGCTTAATTACGTGTCGCGTTTCGTGAGCTATTAGCGGCAACGACAGCGGCTACGCGTAACGTGTAATAATTGCAGTCCTGTTACAATGTCATTCTAATCGTCGTTACAACGACGTTATAGCTGGCCCGATGCGACCGCGACGGATCCATCCGATGGACCACGCTCTCGTTTATCGCCGGCTCTCCGCCGGCGTCGTTGCCCTTCTTCCTTTTTCTCTCTCTCTCTCTCTCTCTCTCTCCCTCTTTCACGCATCCTTCGGATATCTCGTCGGATTTTGCAGCCGCGGACCTTCTCGCCGCCTTCCCAACTTTAGAGTCGATCTCTTTTCAACGGAAATTCGAGCGGCGAGGAGACGAAAGTCTAACGCAAGTCGAGAGCGCATCTCCATCGCATCTCGAGAAGATCGCGCGTCGTCCGCTTTCGTCGCGGCGCCCGACGACCTCGAGAGCGTCGCGGCGAAGGCATCCGCGTCTCGTCGACTCGCGGAACGTCGTCGCTGGCGCGCGTCTCGAGTCGCTTATTTATCTCGCCCGTCGCTCTCGCAGCGCGCATCTCGCATCCCGCCAGGGATGCATACGGGGTGTCCGCCGTGAAACGTATTTCCCCCTCTGGCAAGATTCCACGCCGCCGCCGCCGCCCCCTCGCGGCGCGGGTCACTCGGTAAACAAAAGCCTGCCTCTTTGCGAGCTCGCGGCTCACGGGCCGAGAGATTTTAGCTCGGAAGCGATCCGATAAAGGGTATGGATTGCTCCGAAGATGGGCTCCGATTTATCACCGAAATCCGCGCTCCGTAACCGCGATTTCATCTCCGACGCCTCGCCCCGATGCCCCGCGGTTTGACCTGCGACGATCCGCTCGGTGATACCGAGTGGACACCCTGTAGACCCGACGCGAGAAGTGAGCGGGAGATAAAGTGAGAAAGGGTTCGGGTGGGCGGCGCGCGGCGGGGGACGCTCCGTGAGTGACGGAGCGAGAGGGTCGAAAGGACGAGACGGGACGGAGGGTCGAAAAGGGTCAGGGAAGAGGGAACCCGCGTGCGGGCGGCGGACGAAGCACCGAGATGATTAATGCATCCAGGAGCCCTCCATTCGTCCCTTTCCCCCGATCCACTACCTACCCGCGCTCTCCCCTCCCGCCTGTCCGCTTACCTACCTACCGCCGCGACCTCGATCCGTCGCGCTCTCGAAATTTTCGACCGGCGCGCGGGTTCTCCCGTCCGTATAATGCCCCGGACGCTCCCCGCGGCCGAAATTCCCCCCCTCGTACTTTTCGCCCGGGCGAAAGAGAGATTTATATACGCGCCGCGCGCGCGGGGATGTTGTCGCGTATCCGCTCCATCGACGACCCGAGAACGAGAGGGAACGATGTCCGCGGACAGGATACGTTGACGCGCGTCGCCGGTTATTAATCAAGCGACCGCCTCGGCAAAATTCTCTCGGGCGAAGCCGATCGCTCGATTGCCGATCGCCGGGCGCGATGAACCTGCCTGCTTAAGAATTCTGAAAAAAATTCAATCATCTTAATCCCCGCCTCGCTCGCCCGACAGGTTTATCGCGCGCGGCAGTTACGTAATTGCGCCCTGTACCGGTCACTCGTTTTAACGACCGGCGTCAGTCAGGGCGCAAACCGGACGTGATACGCGACGACCGGACGCGTCAAGACGCGAACGCGAGATTGCCGAGCGGGAGATCCGGCCGTTAATCGTAAGTTTCAGCTAACGATCGCGCAGCCGGTTATCCGTAGCGACAAAGACAGATACACACACGCTCGCTCGCAGAGAGAGAGAGAGAGAGAGAGAGAGAGAGAGAGAGAGAGAGAGAGAGAGAGAAGCATGCAGCGATAATAATAGTGCGTCCCAGGCCGCGTATCGGCAACGACGCGGCGGGAGCGTTTCTGGGCCGTGCCGGCGACGCGCACCGCCGTCGAATGCTCTCTCTCTCTCTCTCTCTCTCAGCGCAATTGGGACGGTGCGACGACGGTTAATCGCGCGCGCAATGCGCAACGCCGGACGGTCCCGCGCAATCGGTTAAAGCCGCTCGCGCCCGCGTAAGGCCGCCCGCCGCTCATTTCTCTTACGTGCGTTTGTTTTGCACCGCCGTCCGTAACGAGATAATTATATCCCGCAATTATCTTGTTGCTCTCTTACGGCGAGCCGCGGCGTTCCTCGTTCCTCTCTCTCTCTCTCTCTCTCTCTCTTTTTTTCTTTTTTCTCTTCCCTTTCCCGCAGGCAACCTGCACCGCACCTTTGCGCGAGCTCTATCGCGCGCTATTCCTTTCGCGAGAGAGACCTCGGCAGACCCGAGGATATAAATACAAAGGTATCCCGTCCGATTGCTCCTGCGGCGAGATCATTCTTCCACGAAATAACAACTTCTCGATCGGCCGATCGATCGTCGCGCAAAGTGCTTTGAATAATAACGAATGCGAATCGCGAGATAATCGCTCGTCTCTCGCGCAAGTGCACGCGCGGTTGCCTCTAGTGCGGAAGAGGCATTAAACGCGAAAATGAAATCGCGCTCTCGTATAACTGTTGAACCTCGATGGATCTCGTTTTTCCAATAGAGGGTATCACACTTTGCGCCGCGATTGTCGCGATGGCGTGTGCACCGGGCATAAGACCCGTGCGCTAGCGTGATAACGGCCGGTTCGCCGAGGATGAGGATTCGAGCGCACTTGCGGGAGCGCTAATCGCTATATATATATATATATATATATATATATATATATATATATGGTATGTAATCTTGGATAGGTCAGTGTAAACGGCGCGATATATCGATATTCGCCGGTCGAAAATTCGAAAACGTTTCCCTGCCAAGCGGACCTGCAAGACTCGAGCGCGATCCATCAAATGTCGAGAAAAAGTCGGCAGATTTTCCACGATGGATAACGCGCGAGCGAGCGATAAAGCACTCGAGACTGTCTTTCTTTCGCGCAGCGGCATGTGGCGCCAGAAGCGGATTACGCGCAAGCGGATAGACGGGGGCGCCGCGACGCGCGTCGAACGCGTTAAATCCTCGACCATTAATTAATCGCGCGATTGCCGGATCGAATGGCCGCTTTTTAACAACCTGCACCCTGCGCTCGGATCAGCGTATACGCTTTTAAGTCCGCGTGCGCGAGATAAAACCGAAACGGGGTCTCTAATTGTTAAGGAGTAACGCCTTCCGGGCGTACACTCGAGAGGAATAAAAGTGGGTCAGGCAAATCCGACCGGAGAGGAAAGAGGATAATTGCTTCCTTATCGCCGGCGCGTTACATAGTAAAATGCATAAGATACGCAAATGGCGAGGCTTACAAATCGCGTTCAGCGGCGAGACAACGATTGCCATCCTTGATTCTTCGATTCTACAAAGCGCCGACTCACCGATGCGGTCGCGCATAAGTGATTACGTTCGAGATCGGCCGACTTATTACAAGCCTCTCATTACGATCCCGCGTTTCATCTCGCCGACGCTGTGAGCAAAAAAATAACAACGCGCGCGCATACGCGTCCGTTTCTGGACGCCGCGGCATCTCTGTGCTTATCATTCCTAATAATATCCTTCGGCGGGAATAATATCCGCGCACTCGGCTGCATACCTCGATAAAGGATATTGCATATTGGAATATTCGGATAGAGACTACATAGACTATGCCAGAGTCTGACCGTTTTAACGGTCGACGAAAGAACGGCGCGTGTTTCAAGCGTTCATCTGTTTACAGAGAGAAAATTTCCGGGCTCGTTGTTGATCATAATTAGGCGCTTTAATGCAGCTTCGGCTCGCGCCTAATTATCCGGAAACCTCACGGCCGCCGAGTTAAAAAGTCCCGACCGAACGATGCCATGAAATCTTCGCCACCGCGCGGAAACCGACGCGCCGCACGCGCGTTCAAATGAGGCGAGGAGAGCGAGCGGAGGGACGGAGCGAAGTTCTCTCGCGAGAGCGCGGTAACGAAAAACGAGACCGAAGACCGGCGTGAGAGAAGACGTGAGAGAGGAGAGGCAGAAACCAGGACGGACCGGGGGGCCGGGGGGAATGGAGTTGGGTTGGCGTGGGTAAAAGAAAGACGAGGACCAAGAAGACGGAGGAGGCGTGCAGCCGCGTTGGCATGAGAACGAAGCTTAAGCCCGGGTGTGTTTGCCGTCTCGTGGCGAGCTGGCAGGCACAGGCGCGGCGCGGCGCGGCGAGCGAGGCGAGGCGAGGCGAGGCGAGGCGAGGCGAGACGAGCTGAAGCGAAGCGAAGCGGTGGCGAGGCACGGCATGGTGGGACGGGGCGAGGGGAGTCCGCTAGAAGGCAAGGCAGAGCTCGAGTCGGGTTCCCTCGCTTCCGTTTTGCTCGTTTTTTGCCCGCCGTCGTCTCCGGTCCCCGAAGAGAGTCCTCCTCGGCTTCTCGCCGTCTTTCCTCCCTCTTCCTCCCCCCCGCCCCTCCGCGCCTTCTCAGTCGCTCGCCGTCTTCTCTTTCTCTTCTCTACCTCCCCCCCTCTCTCTCTCTCTCTCTCTCTCTCTCTCTCTCTCTCTCTCTCTCTCTCTCTCTCTCTCTCTCTCTCTCTCTCTCTCTCTCTCTCTCTCTCTCTCTCTCTCTCTCTCTCTCTCTCTCTCTCTCTCTCTCTCTCTCTCTCTCTCTCTCTCTCTCTCTCTCTCTGTCTGTCTGTCTTCCTCTTTTTCTCTTTCTCTCGTCCTCAAACTCGGATCTCTCCTATCCGCTTCGGGTTTCGCCGCGACGTCGAGTCTCCCCCCCCCACACACCCCTCCTCCCACTGCCCTTCCGATCCCGCTCGCGTCCCTTTTCCCTTTTTTTTTCTCTCCAGTCGCCCCGTCCTCCTCTCCCCCTCCCTCCTTCTTCCCTCACTCTCCTCGCCGGCCTTTTTTTTCCTCCCTCTTTGCCGCCCGCTTCGCGGAAGAACTTTGACGCATTCCCTGCCCGCCGATCCTCCTCCACCTTCATCTCTCCTTCTTTCCCTTCTTTTTCTTCTGCTTCTTCTTCTTCTTCTTCTTCTTCTTCTTCTTCTTCTCCTTCTTCTTCTAGTTCTTCTTCTTCTTCTTCTTTCCTTTCACAAAGCGCGAGCACGCCCCCGCCTTATTACTCTTTAACGTTGCGTCCGGAAGCGCGCGACGCCGCGGCAAAGCGAGCGGCACGGACAGCTAATTATCCTCCCTGCCGCACCACTTCCTGCTAGCGCTTCCCCGCCTATCCCCCCGCCATCACCGTTGATCGAAGCTGCTAATGGAGATCTCCCACACGACGTGGTAGCGTCCTTTGTCGGCGGCTTCCTCCGTGACCCACAGCCGCGATGGAGGACCTTCCGTATGATATAAGGTGACCCGTAGCATTCTATAACCGGAGCTATAAATTATTATTATAGCTGCACATTCTCCAATGACTAGATCCACCTATTCGTGACGTACAATCCGTGTGCAAGGAATAATGCGTCGCTGCGAGAGGGGAATCCCCTCTCTCTGTGATTTCTCTAATTTCCGCGATTTATTATCGCCGCTAGACAATGCACGCACATGGAAACGTGACAATAACGCATCCGTAATAATGAGCGTTTGAGCCTTGACGCGGGAGGGCGCGAGAAAGCGGTTGAAACCCGCGTCCGTCCTCGTCCTCTATCGGCGCCGAGCCAATCAGCGCGTGCCCGGGCGCGCCGGATATTCGAACGCGCGTGCTGAAACTTTTCTGGGTTGAGGAGAGGCGACCGCGCCGGGGAGGTCGCAGAGTTCCCGTTTCCGGCGATTTCGTTTCCACGCCGGTGGAACGACGACGATGAGGGGGAGGAGGAGGAGGAGGAGGAGGAGACTCGGAGGGCGTTTGAAACGGGAGGACCGTAGAGCTCCGCGCGGGCTTAATCGCCGTTTCGCCACCCGCATTCGAGCGGCAAGACTCGTCGCGGGAGTCCGCGGTCGAAGCAGAAGAAAGAGCGAAGCGGGAGACGAGAAACGAGGAAGGGGAGGGGGACGTGGGACCGAGGGAGCGCCGCGATATGGAAGCAGGTGGCAGTTGCTTGGTTCCGGGCGGCTCCTCACGTGCGCGCGTATCGCCCGATTATTTATGGCTGTAAGGCCTGGAAAGCCTAAGGTGTCCTCTTTCTCCTCCCCCCTCCACCCACGTCGCCAACCGACGTTTCCCCTTCCACTGTCGCGCGATCGCCCACGGCAATAGACAATTCGCAGCGGCGGCGGCGCGCGTTTCTTAAAAGCCGAGTTTAGACCTTGAGTTTAAGGTGCGCGCCGGCCGCCGGGATTAGGTTAGGATTTTACGAGCCGAGGAAGCGGTACGGCGGTGTTCGCATCGAGAATTAGCGAGGGGCCATGTTGTCAATCGATAGTCCTCCCGCGATGGATAAAAATATTCAGGAGCGTGATTCTCCTCGAGACGAGAATCCCGGCGATAACGATCGTTGCGTAATAATGTAATCGATTGCGCGCCACGAGTTACGGGATGCATCGAGTCCAGAAAATTGAAAATTACGTTACGCGAGAATTTCTATAGACGAATTTGATAAAAGGAACGATTAACGCGTAAACGCGCGCGCACGCAGAGAGCTATTATTATTTTTTAATATTCTCCCATTCCACGGCGTGGCAGGCGCGTTCCGTTGGCAGGCGCGGCACGGAAAATGGCGGCACGGATTCGCGATATTGGCGCAGGGCGGAAAATTGGCGCGCCGCGGCGCGCTATAGCCTACGATACCCTAAATACGGCGAGAGCGCGCGCGCGCCCGCTACGCATCCGGTCGCCCACGTTAAACATTCATCCGGGTTGCGGTCCGCCGCGCCGCTCTCGCGGGCGGAATTTTAAAAAAAGAGTCGCGCCGTTCCCGCGCGCCACTTTGCAGCGAAGGAGATGGAAACGCGGTCGGCCGGCCGGACAGGATCGGCGGCTGTTTCCTTTGGCCCGCCGCCAAATTTACTGACGTTTCGATCCTCCCTCCCCCTTCGTGCTCGCCCCTCGCGCTCGATTGCCAAGAATTTACGTGCGATTAGATCTGGCTCACGCGAATAAACGTATGACGCAAGGCGTTTCCCTCTCGAACAACGCAAGGAGCACAAAATCCTGCTCTCTCTCTCTGTCTCTCTCTTTGTTTGGTGGAAAATATCATTGAAATGATGGAGAATAAAAATCTCGGGATGCGTGTGTGTAATCGACGTATATAAATGTGGAGACTATGTACAAGCGAGGCGAGAGTTACCCCTTTTGACGAAACGAGAACGAGAAGCGCTTCCGTGTTCGCAATAATTTTGCGATAATGCAAAAAGGGACCGCATTCGCATTCCGGTTGCTCGTAAAAATCTGTCGGTTGTCCAAAATGAAGGTGTCATTATAGGATGCCGTGGCGCGATCAAAGTTTTATCGCGCCGCGTCACGAGACACGTCTCGCAAAGAACTCCTTCCCTCTCTCATTCTCTCTCTCTCTCTCTCTCTCTCTCGCTGTTGCATCGCTCGCCGCGGCGTGCAATATTTACAGACTTTCCCGATGACCGCATGATTTCTGGTCAAAGTCTGGTCCCTCATCCAGTTATCGCGTGATAACGCGCACTCGTCGCTCGCTCGCGTTTAAACACGCCCGTCCGTTCGTTCATTCAAATTCGGCGGCGATCTTTTGTTCCCAGTTTAGCAGCGACGTTCGCGAGCGACGATGACGGCCTACTGAAAGTGACGGGACCGAAAACGTTCGCGTATTCTCGAGAATCCGCCGATTGCGTCAGTGCAAACAGGGGCGACATCCGTCCGCGAGAGCGCGATAACTCGCGAGACGAATTTTTGCAAGAGCGGAAGGGCGGGTCAACTTGTCCGCGCTGGAATTACCGGGAGGGTCATCGATATCGAACGACCGCACGGATATCGGCGCTCCGCGGTTAATTTCTATTTTGCAAAATAACAGTAGCCTTCAATCGAGCGTTCGCCGTTCGCAGCGCGCCGCGTATCGCGATCGCGCGGGGAAAAAATTAAAAGCTCTCTCGCCCCCACCCCAAGATCGATAATCTAGCCCGTCTTTCGGTGGGAGGCGGACAGTTCTCGTGAATAAGTCGGCAGGTCGTCCGACAGGTGAATGCCACGCGAGTGGCCGATGCTCGCCGACGTCGGGAATAATTCACATTCCCGGTTCTTAGCGATTGTCAGCGCGATAGGGATAATGCCGGAAATAGCCGCAATTCAGCCGTTTCCGATATTTGCACCTTTGCACCGCGAATGCGACCGCGTTACGCCTCGCCATACCTTTTATCGATCACGTAAAACAAACGGAAATGTCGTCGAGGGCTTTCCCGAGGCTCCCCTCCTTCCTCCTTTCCAAAATCGTAACCAACCCCCCCCCCCCTCGCCTCCCCCCGGAAACAATTCGCGCGCCTGCCCGCTCGCGTGTGAACGGCGACGAGAGATCCACGCCATCGCAATGGAAACGCGCGTGCTGCGCGCTCGCTTTCGAGGGCGAGTACACACGCGCGGCGCCCAGCCGGTGTTATCGTTATCGCGCGCCCGGCTGTCGCGCGCCGTTCGTGCACACGCACACGGACGCGCGCGCGCGCGCGCGGCCCCTCTCTGCCCTGCCCCCCTTGCCGCGCGCGTATACTCCCGCGCCCGGCACAAATATTATTGCGTGCCGGGATAAATTTATTGCCGACGTTCCGCAGCCCGCTCGCAAACGCCCCGCGCTTACGGAGGAAAACGGGAGCCCCCGCTCGCGCGAGACGCCGCCGAGGGGCGGACGGGCGATGGGGGGGAGGGGGACGAGGGGGCGAGAATATAGATCCGAGAGAGTAGATCCTGCGGGCGCTCGCGTACGGGGGATATATCCGGCGGTCGGGATAACGAGATATACGCGGTGCCCCGGGGACGATTTCCGAGCGCGCGTGTCCTCTCCCCCCCCCCTTCCCCTCGCCMCCCCGGCGACGAATGTCGCGCGCGCGCGCGCGCTCGGATCGAAATCGGCCACGGCGAGAGATCGTCTCGCGGGAACGCCGGCGCGGAAATGCTCGCCGCATGCGACCTCGTTCTCCAGAAGAGAAAGAGAGCGAGAGCGTGATAGAGAGAGAGAGAGAGAGAGAGAGAGAGAGAGAGAGAGAGAGAGAGAGAGAGAGAGAGAGAGAGAGGGACGGGAGAATAATAAGTTCGACGGTAATTCCTTGCCCATTCGCGCCACGCCGGCCGCTATCTGTCTCCCGAGGGCTGCTCGTGCAGGGGGACAAATTACGCGGAGGGGATGGTGGGCGCAAATTTCCATCGGCCGGCGAAACCCGCGCGCTTCTCTCTCTCTCTCTCTCTTGCACTTTTGCTTTCGATAATTTCAATAGAGATTCGGAGAAGCTTCCGATCGACGTCGCGTGTACGAAATACCGCGATGCGGTAGCCCAATTTCCGTGACGTTGCGCGCGTTGATCGGTCGGTCCGGGGTTTCCCCGGATGATATCCGGAAAGCCGAGAGCCCGCGCGCTCGTGATTCGCGATTGGCATTGGGATTGCATGGATCGTCGCGTCCCTGCGGTGGTGCGAGACTTTTACGGAATCCTCGCCAGCGACGGTATCGATTAGCAGAGCCGACCGCCACCCCGCGTGATTATTCTAATGCCCCACGGCTAGATTCATCCGGCCACGTCGTCGTAATCCTGTTTGCTTTTACTCCGCCTCCCTGTCTCGGCGACGCTCGACTTCGTGATGCGCCTCGACGTCCCGCCGCCTCGGGCGGCGGACATTGTTTGCGCGACTAGGTGGCAGCCTTAAAAACATCGCGTAACCAGCCAGGAACCGCGGCCTGCTCGGGTTTGGAAAAATTATCGACACGCCCGCTGATTATCGCAGTGCCACTGGCCGCTTCCGCGGCAATGAAGATGTCACTTGCTCTTCAAGCATGAGACTCACGACGCGCCCGATGCATCATGCAACTCGTCCGTTCGGCCAAGCTTCGCCGTGTTTCTGCGGATAGAAGAACAGCCGGTCAGCCAAAGTTTCTTTTCTTCTTCTTCTTCTTTTTTTCTTTTTTTTTTTGACGAGCAAATAGGAGCGCGTGTCGCTGTTGCGTTCTCATAGGAATTGTTTATGCAGCCATCCGCGGCGTGTGTCGCAGATTGACGCTGCACCGAGACAAGTGTGCGTTTCCTGGCAGCAATCTCGCTAGGGGATTAATTGATTAATTGAAGATCGAGTGGACGTGGAAAGATGGACGTTAACTTGGCTTCGATTGGACCCCAACGCAGGCGGGATCCAGCTTACTCCGCGGCGAAATTCTCTTCACCGGTTTGCGGGGGTGGCGGACGAAGGGTGAGCCAGCGTTCTGGTCACGAAACCCCCGAGGGCACACGCGCCTCCGTCCTACAATCCCGCGGAGCCGAGGGACTTTTCTTCCGAATGAGGTAAGAGCGAAGGGTTGCTCTCGAATCAGCCGCTCATAAGGTCGAAGCCTTAGATTTCAGCTCGACGGACGCGGATTGGTAGATCTCGATTAATCGAGAATTCCTGTTTCCACCGGAAGCGCTAAGAGAAATGTGATACATATATATATATATACATAGAGAGAGAGAGAGAGAAAAGTTTGAAGGCTTTTGTTATTACGTGGAATCGCGTTTGATGGAATGCTGAATTTCTTATATACATCAAGTATAATAAATATAATAATTAAATACAAATTCCGATAAATAAAGGGCCAAGGTAATTTTGCGTGCATAGTAACGAAATATACTTGCTCTGCTTAAAACCTAAAGTATTTCGGGTTCGGTATCGGAATTTCGCGACCAGCAAAATTCGAATCCCAAGTAATCGCAAGCTCCGAGAGATAAATAGTGACAGACGCGAACGAACGAACGGACATTCGTGCGTATGAAACTTGCAGCCGTAAATCGGTAAATCGACGCAAGTAAATCGCAACACGTCGATCTTCGAAACGAGGCTCTCGTGCGTTGCATCTCGCAATTAAACGGTTCGGATTTCTCAGCAAGAAATATACTAACCATGCAGAGCAGACAGGTAGGAGTGTAAGGAGGACAATCGTCGATGGAAAATATTTGTTTGTCAGAGGCTGTCGGGCCTCGCATAACTCTCGCGTAACTCGCAGAGTTCGTGCCACCGGCATACGTCAACCCCGTCGCGGGGCGGGCCGGCGAAAATCTACGCGAGGGTGGCGGAATGACGCGCCCCCGTTTCGGGGCCGAGTCCTCCTCCGCTAAATTATTCGGGGCGCTTTCCACGCGCGCGACGAATGGACCCGACGAGACGTTTTAAAGAGTCCCGCGAGAGTCGGCCGCCTATAAATACGCGGGTTAAGGAAACGGTTAAAATTAGCACCTGCCCGGCATCGCGCGCGTTGCGCCGCGACAGTTTAAGCTCGGGCTCCCGGCCCGCGTTTCGCTGCATTCAACCCCGAAAATGGATCGATGGCAAGGATAACGAACCGTCCCAGAAACATTTCCCGCGTCTTTAATCCCCTCAGTCCCGCGACGACGCCGCCCGCCGTTATCTCGCGGCGCGGCCATAAACCCGCGCGTTAATAATAACGCCGCGCGTAATGAGAATATTTCTCTCCGCGGGCACAATTACCGCGGTGCAATTAAATCAATAAACGTTCGGTTTTCTCTCCGGCCCGGAAATATTCGTCAAGTCGAATGCCGCAATTCCGTTCTTCTTTCGGTGGCGCGCGCGCGCGCGCGCGCTTGTTAATGAATTGGCTCGGAGCGACATCGGAATCCGGATTCTGTAGGAGTGCGGTAAGGGGGGGAGGGGGGAGGGGAGGGGAGAGGCACGTTTGACGCGGCACAATTGAAACTTCATGGCGCGATGAAACAGTTATAATTTTTCATGAAGTCCCGGTAAACGAAATTATTAGCTCGGCGGTGATCCCGCACGCGTTTCGGGTCGCCGATGTAATTTCCATCGCGGCGGGAAATTGTCGCGGATATTTTTTCACGCGTATGCCGATATAATTGAGTCCATAATTGCCAGTGGGATTGGAATCCGCGCTTTTTTTTGGCTTTTTCCTTTTTTTTCTCCCCGCCCCCCCTTTTTTTTTCCACGCCCCATCGCGCCTCATTCCGTCCGGCAACGGTGTCTAAACAGCGGCACCCGATAGTGTTAGGAGAATCACGCGGGATGAAACGGCGATCGCTCCGTGCACGCGTGACGATTAGAAGGAAAAAGCTAGAGAGAGAGAGAGAGGGAGAGGGAGAACGCGAGCTTATATAAATAAAATATGAAACGCGCGCGAATCCACGCGCGTAGCAGAAAGGATCCGGAGAAAGTCCGAAACGTCGCAGCGGATGCCTACTACCCTCTTATCGTCGATTCCGCCGGTTCCCGCGGAAAATCCACCGTTCTCTCCCCCCCCCTTCCTTCGTCTTTCCTCCTTCCTCGATGCTGTCAGTCGAGAACACGCAGCCAGTCGGATCATTACTCCCGGCGTCTCCGAAACTCCTCGGCGGATACACCCTCGCCCGAACGCTCTCCCCTCAGAATTCCGCACCCCCCCCCGGTTTTTCTCGCTCTCCGTTCCCCCCGAGGGATTCGGCGAGGCGGGAGGGCACGCCGGGATCCGCAGGAGCACGCCACCGCTACTTTACGATCAGGAGAGCGTGCAGTCAGCCAGCCAGGCCGTCCGACAGCGAGCGAGCGAGCGAGCGAGCGAGCGAGCGAGTCAGCGAGCCAGCCAGCCAGCCAGCCAGCCAACCAGCCATCCACCCCTGCCACGCCATGGAATATTGATATGTAAATATAGCAGCCCCACAGTAGCGACGGCGGCAACGGCGGTGGCGGCGGCCCTGCAACGGCGGTTAGAGGGGCGCTAGCAGGTTAACGAGCGGCTCGCTGAGCGGCGCGCTCGGGGGTTAGGGGGTAGCGCGCGCGTGGGCGGCTGGGGTGGCGATTGGGGTGGGATGGTTAGCTCGGCTGGCTCGAGGGGACGTCAGCGACGGCAGCGGCGGTGTGGCGGCGCGGTGCGGCGCGGCGTGGCGCGGCGTGGCGCGGCGTGGCGGGCGGGCGGGCGGGCGGGCACGGGCGTGGGTGCGCGGAGAGACGCGCGAGGGACGTAGTTTGGGGTTGCTGGTTGGACGCGGGGAGTGAGGCGGGGCGGGACGGTCGGGTCGCTGCCGGCAGTATAACAGAGACGGCCGGGCGTGCCGCGGAGCGTGCCACCAAAGGGGATGAGAATTTTCCAGCCGCCGCGAAAGTACTGTCCGCGCGGCGCCTCCGCGAAAAATTCGCGGAAAATGGACGGCCGCGACGTACGAGCGTCCAGAGCCGACGGCGAGCCGCGCCCGGCGCCGCGGCGTCTTATCAGAGATACGCTTTTTTTATCGGTGCGCCGATCGCGCGGCGAGATCGGATCTAGAGGCGATAGAGCGGACAATTGCATGCCGGCGTTGTATAGGGACATGCCCTGCGGGACACGGCGTGGAACGGGGTGGTTGGAACGGGCCGCGGAAACACGGAGAGGGCGGGAACACGCCGGCCGTGCGAGGGTTGACGAGAGGCAGGGTGGGACAGGACGGGGGCGCGGGCCGCTGGAGGGTAACTACGGCTTTCTGTGCGCGGCTGTCTGCGTGCGAGTACGTGTACGACGCGAGTGTAGGGACGGTCTGCGGGCGAGAGCGAGCACGTACGAGGGCACGGAGAGTCGAAGGGTATCTTCTATAGATGAGGACCGGGAAGGGCGGGGAGGGGAGCGGTGAGCCGCTCGTTCGAGGGCTGAGTTCGACATCGAACTTTTATCTCACCCTCTTTCTCTCCGTCTCCATGTTCTCCCCCTTTTCCTCTCCCTCTTCCGCTTTCGCGATTTTTCCACCACCTCTCTCTCGCCCCTTTTCTCCCCCACCCTCCGTCTCGCATCTCCCTCTCTCTCTCTCTCTCTCTCTCTCTCTCTCTCTCTCTCTCTCTCTCTCTCTCCCGCTCTCCCACTCTCGCTCTCGTGTCTTGTGCCTCCTCGCGGCTTTTCCTTCCCCCTCCCCCCTCCCCTCCCCCCGCTCCCCGCGATCTTTGTCTTCGCGCGGAGAACGCGTCGGATTTTTGACGGAAGCTCCGAGAAAGAGGGATGATCACGCAAGAGACTCGAGAGACGCTCGAGTCTCTGCGAGCCGGTCGCGCGCTGATGCGTCATGAAAAGGCGCTTTGTTGTTACTAATGGAGGAGCAACGCTTGCTCGTAGGCCGTCCCTTTCTAGGGCCGCGTACCGCGGCGTGCACCTTCCGATTAGCGGCCTGAAATTCGCATCGCTCAATTATCTTGATTCATTAACGGAGACAGGAGCAAAAATAGACGCATGCCGATTGGCTGATGGGGCTTGCGGTGTCCTCGAGATGAAATCTCCTCGACGTCGCTTTTCACGCGTCTCGTGATACTTTCTTCTGCGCTTGCGGTCGCGACGCTTTGCGAGGAAAGGCTTTGCCCGCTCCGTTCCCTCCAAGCAGGCCGGATCAATTCTAATTCGCTCGGACATTTTCGGACAGTGAGAGCGCGCGAATCTGTAACAGCGATCTGTCTCACTCCGGCACGCGCAAGATAACAAAGGATACGCGAAAATGGGAAATGGTCAATTCCTGATAACTAATGAAAGATCGATGAGGGATTCGTCACGCCCATAGCTCGATATTTCGTTAGACATTTTGTTAGATATTTTCTTCTCCATTCCTCCATCTCTCACCATCCCGTGCGCGTTCGCGTCCCACTCCTTCCTCCCTCCTCCCCGGCCCCGAACTCTCCTGGCTCATTTCATCTCGCTCTTCTCGCTCTTCCGCGGTCACAATCATACTTACCGGCAATATTGGCCAATTACTCTTGGCACGGTCGTTCCGCACAATCGCGCGTCACACGCACGCGACAGAATACGCGAGGCCGAGCCATCGCGTCGAAATATGGTTAAAAAAATATGTCGCCCTCGACGGGCGCGCGCTAAATTCGCCGAATTCATTGCATTAATTTAATTCCCGCGGAAAGTCGCGGCGTCCGGCTGGCGGGGCGTAACGAAAACTAGCAATTAGCGAGTTATGGCACGTAGCGAGGGCGGACGTTCCCTATGTCGTAAAAGTTCTCTATCCGCGGCGGAGAAAAATCGCGGAACGTTCGCGCGGAGCTGCAAAGTAAGAAGGGTGGTCCTGAACGCGCTTATTTCGACAATATTAACAGCGTGTCGAGCGTAATTTATTACGGGTTTTACCGTCGCTTTCATCCGAGTAGCCCGATCTCGATTGTCAAATCGATATTAACGATCCTGATAAATGCCAGCTGTCCTACGTGACAAGATGTTATGAATTAAGATGCAAAAAAGCAAAAACGTAAATCTGATTCCGTAAATCCGCGATGCACCTTTCTTTTGCAAATCTGTTAAATAATAATGCATCCCCCATCCGGCGTTGTGATCGAGGGATCGATTATTGATTTTGGAAGATAAGCCGAGTCTATCCTCGCTACGCTGAGCGGGAATTCGCGGGACTCTGCGTCTTCGTTCATCGCGAAGCTCGTCTCTCTTCTGCCGCGAGCTCGTCAACGCGACGAAGAGAAGCTTGTCTGCGCTCCGCCGCGCCGGCGGAGCTTTTTATGATTGGCTCGATCGTTAAGCGCGACCGCCGCCGTAAAGCCGCTGTCAATCATCGTGACGAAAGGCTAAAGAAACCAGAACGAAGCCAAGACAGAGAGAGAGAGAGAGAGAGAGAGAGAGAGAGAGAGAGAGAGAGAGAGAGAAAGAAAGAGCAAGAGAGTATCGCGCGAATCGACTCGTTTGGATGCAACCGACGTTCCTTTTAAAAAATTGACCACCTGCTTGCCGCCGTGAACCGATTGCTTCGTTTAGAGAGCACGAGGGAGAGAGAGAGAGAGAGAGAGATTTGCTCGTCTCCTTTCCGGGTCCTCGCGTTAACGCGGATCTAATTCGATCATCGGAGGAATCTGGTTGTCGCGACACTCGCGAGTGGCGGGAGTTTCCCATCTCTCAAATCTTGTTCCGAAATCCAAAGAAAAGATCTGCTGCTCCACCGTCAGCCCTTTCTTGGATACCAGCGGCAGCTTCAAAGGGCCGTCCCCGCGCGAGAGAATTCTTCGGCTAGTTCTTCGAGACGAAAGCGTTACCGCGGCTCCTTCAACATTTTCGGGGCGCTGCGCATTCGCCGCCCCCGAGATTGCTACCGCTTCTCCGGCAGGTGGTTAAAGGGTTGGGTATGCGTCGGGCGATGAAGGGAGGACTGGAGGGTTGCAAGCGTAGGCGAGGGAGCGAAAGAGGCGCAGTGCGAGGGAGAAACAGGGACAGGAAGCTGCAGCATCGCCGTGGGGCTTCCGTTTACGGGCGCCGCGACGCCGACGACGAACAGGGGGTAGGTCGTCGAGTCCTACGCTGGCTGGTGAGGTAATCATCCCAGCCGGTTACGATGCTGTTAAACGTCGCTCCATGAAAACCGCCCCTCCCGCCGCCACTCTAGCTTAACCCTTCCGTCGCGCGACTTTCTAGCGCTGTCTATCGCGCTAATTCCCCTTCGAAGAATCCTTCGATTCTGCCCCTACATATCGTCCTTTATATCGCCCCTTCTCCGCGCGCGCGCGCGCGCTCCGCTCTCCTCCCGAATTACCGAGTTTCCCGCGGGGACTCCCCGCGAGCGACCGTCACTCGCGATCCCTGAATTCGCGCGCATTCTCCCCTACGACGTATATTTTTATCGGAGACTCCGGGACGGATTTCTTATCAATTTCTACGACGGCGTTAACGCGATTAATTCCTACTTGGCGCGATTTTTCTTCCCTCCTCAAAAATTCAGCCTCCCCCCCCCCACCTTAGGTCTACCTTAGGTCTCGCCCCGATTACCGCGTAAGATCCCCGAGACTCGTTATGGACCGTTGTGCGTGCAACGTGATGGCGCGCGCCGAGGCGAATGAATAAATTTCAGCGCCGGTGACGTTCTCGCGCGCGCGGCTCGGGATTTTCCGAGGATCTTGGGAACGGTGTCATCTCGTTAAGCTCGCGAAAGAGGACTCCCCGACATGGGAGGAGGGAGGAGGGGGGGGGGTTTCTCTCTGGCGGAGAGGAGGGCAAATCCCGTCGCTCGTACGACGCACCTGCGCTCGTCGCCTCGTCATCGAGGAGGCATTACAGCCTCCAGCGGCGCAGCTCTTGCCATTACAGAAACAATAACGGCCCATCTGCTAGATGTGAGTCGCTTCTCGGTCCCCGGGAATCTCGTTGTTTAATTTTTCATATTTCCGTCCCTCGTCTTTTTTTTCTGTCATTTTCAATGTAAATCGATCGCGGCCAGACGTCGCGGATGGTGGCCGCGGATGCTTCAGCCAGATTTAAAAATGTAAACGTTGGTGTCTGCATGTTAACTCACTGACGCGTTAACGCGAATCTTTAGGCTGCGAGAGCCAGCATTGTTTTAATTCTCGGACGATGGGATCTTTTTTCAGGATTCTTACATTATTCTGCAATTCGCATGAAATTTCGCGACACTGCTTGTGTGTCGCAGGGCTTCGGCGTTAGGAGCGTAGACGTTATTTTATAAAAAAATTAAGGCTGCTAAAAACGATGCTAATGGTTGACGTGATATTTGTCGTTTTATTCTATTCACGTTGCTGAAATAAAACCGGACATTCTAATGCCCGGCGCAATAGGTTCGAAATTAAATTGCATTCTGAAATCAAGTTCTACAAATGTTGCGTACACATTTAGACGCGTGCAACGACATGAATATTACATACATATTACAAATATAATAAGAGAAAGTGGTACTTTAAGAGTTTCCCAAGACACATTCTTCCGTATTATTACATATTGCGTTACTCAGACCGCATTGATTAACCGTGAGCGTTGATTAATTTAGCGCTGACTCGAAATCGAAGCTTTCTTGCAATAATTATAATTATAAAAACCGGGCTCAAATATGTGATAAGCGTCGCATCCGTTTGCTTGACTGATGCCTGGCCAGTGAATTTCTGGCCGGCGCGCACGCGCGTTTACGTACAGGCAAGATTTATTAACTGATAAATGCTCGCCCCGTTATTATCCCGGACGATCGATCGCGGCACGCAGCACGCGACTAATTACCCCGATCTGCGGCTTGTAATTGGCACAATTAGTCAACGAGCCTGCGGACGGGGGCGTCCTCATCCCCATGGGATTCCATATTTTCGCGACTTCGCGCTGAGCTACGTGCCAGTCGTACGTCAAACGTCGACCGTTGCTCTGAGCGTCGTAACGAGCCGCGCCGCTGATCGTAATTGATCGTAATTCGTCCCGTTTCGACCAACGAAACGCAACAAGAGTCGCGAGGACGAGGTCGTTTCTCGGACACGTTCATTTCTGAGGGCACTCGCTCCCTCCTCGAGCGAACCTCGCGTCCTAATTCGCATGGTCCCCTCACCCTCTCGTGGGGTGGCTCGATTTTTCGCATCAAAGTCGAGAGCGAGCACGCACCCCACCGACGAGCTGGATCACTCACTGCTCTGCAGTGATCCCCCGCTGCTCCCCCGAGGAACGCAGGAACTCACCCCCTCGCGTGCTCGGATCTCGCTCTCGCAGCCGGGCGAACCGCGGGGATATATATATATATTAATTACGCGCCGAGGACCGGGAGAACCCTGACGACCCCTCGCGCGTTGCGCAACACAGGGGACTGGCTACGCCAGCCTCTTCGTGGGCAGGACGATACTTGAGCGGGCTCGCGCCAACGGAATAATGCTCCTCGCAGCACCCCCTCGCTGTGCCGCATGATCGGCCCCCGCCCTTCCCCGGTATCCGTCTCCCCGTTCCCCCCCACCCCCTCGCTTGCTCCCCCCCTTCCCCTCACCTCCCCCCCGGCTCCGCTGAGCGAACATAATACGGCGCCCCGAGGCGCGACTCGTGCGCGATATCGCGTACGCGTGCTCTAGCGTGCATGCGTGCGTGCGTGCCTCGCGTGAGAGCGCGAGAGCGAGGGAGCGCTCGTGCGAGAAATTCGAGGGTGTCCTTGGCCGCCCTCGCGAATGGACGGCTGTTTAAATATTCGGAGCTATCTGGCCTGGAGAGGCTTTTGTGCCCGAGAGCGCGGGTGCACAAGTTCTACTTCCTTATCAAAAGAGCGCGAAAGCGCGTGCCGGGTCCTTTACGGCGATTTAAATATTCGCTCTACGGCCGCGGGCCCGCACGGGGCGGGGGGGGGGRGGGTGAAATTTCGGTATTTCCCGGGCTCTCGCGGGCAGGACAGACGCAGACTACTACAGACGGTAGACCTCCGCGCTTCTATTTTACATAGAGAAAGGCAAAACGACGAAGAAAATGGTAATTAATTAACGCTAAAAATTGAAGAGGAGTTGAATTAGAGATAATTAATTAACGCTGAGCCCCCTATCGAGTCACCGTTCCGTTCCCTCTCAATTATACGCGTCTACAATCCCACGCGAGACCGACGAAGCTACAAAGTTTCCCGCGACGTTCCTCCAATCGCGGTCAGCCTACGCACCAAAGAGAGAGAGAGAGAGAGAGAGAAAGAGAGAGAGAGCGAAAGAAGCATCGGCCGGTGCGCGTATCGGAGTTATTTACGCGCGTCGCGTTTAACGGGCACACTTTAAAAAGCACGCTCGCGATATCGGGCGCAACGGGCGACCGTGGCAAAGGGAGGGAGGGGGGGGGGGAAGGGTGGAAGAGGCGTCGACGGTAATAATGTTTATTAATCGCTCGCGAAACGTTAAACGATACGCGGCTCACGCAGTTTGTCACCGCCGCGACAGCGCCCGCGCCTTCCTACGTCCGCACGCGCGGCTTTTATCGTCGCGAGCCGTCAAAGAAGCTTTACGACGGCGGGGCGCGTGTCGCGCGGGACATCGATCCCTCCTCTTTAATCCCCCCCGGGAACATCCCCCTGCCTCGTTTGCCGTCCACCCTCGGCGCGTCACCTTGCTACAGGGCTGTTCAAAGTTTCCGAACGCCACGCGCACACGTAACCGCGTATTTTACGCTTTCCGCGCGCGGCATTGAGGATTGGCCTTAATTCGTTGGATTCGCGGGAATCCCGCGGCAATCCCGCAAGATGCTAGATGTGCGTCTACCGCGCACGTATCCGGAGTTATCGGCGATATTTTGGACAATATCACGCCTGCTCCCTCCCACGCAACGTCGTCGAGTGAGAGGTATATTTTTTAATCTAGCATCTTGTTAAGTTAATGGACCAACGACGATCCACGAATGGCGTGGATTCGCGTGGATAAACGCGACCGACGACGATCCATCTTCGTCGGACGAAAAATAGAATATAGCATCAAAGCGCGGTTCTTCTTCGATTTTGATTATACGTCAAATGATTCGTGCCCGCCGACCTTTCTGGCATAAATGTTACATTGCCATTTCTCTCCTCGCGATCTCCTGCGCGGATATTATTTTTAACTCGCCCTCTCCCTCTCCCTCTCCCCCTCCCCCCGCCGCCCCCTCTGGGTATTACGTTGAACTGAAAACAGGTCAGCGTTCGACGTCGCCCACGCGACGCCAACAAATGAGATCCGCGAAACGACCGGTGTTTCCGCGGCGCAGTGGAAAAAGCCGGCGCGCGTCGGACGGACGGACACGCGTCCGCGGAAAAGCGCCCGCCGGGAGGAAATGAGAAGTAATGAAGTCACCCCGTTCGGCGAAGTTACTGGCCCGTAAAGCAACTGCGAAGTGACGACGAACCGAACGGTAGCAGGCGAGGCAAGCGAGGCAGGTAGTCGGCGGGGGGGCGAGGGCGAGGGCGAGGGCGAGGGGAAGGGGGAAGGAAGGAAGGATGGGAGAGTTACGTAGGGGGAGGAGAGTCAGGGAAGGTCGAGCGGAGACGGACATGATCCGCCGGGAGGGCTGGCGCGAAGCTGAGGGGGCAGGGGATGGGATGGGATACGCGGGCGGCACCCTGTCGCACGGCGGTAGCGAGCTGGGGCACGAGGGAACGACGGAGGGCGCGCTGGGTGGTGAAGGAGGAAGGAGCGAGAAGTCGTCGGCGGCTTACGTCGGATTCCGCGCGCGGTTGGCAGCGACGGCGGCAGCGGCGGCGACGGCGTTGATCCGTGTACGGCGATATGAAATAATTAAACTCGGCCTCGACGGTGGCGCGAGGCGACGGTGGCGCGAGGCGCGGCGGGGACGGGGAAAGGAAGAGAGGAAAGGCGGAACGGGGAAAACGGCGGCGTTGGATGTCGGAGGCGCGATGGGACGGGGCCGGATGCCAGCGCGGGGAGGGGGCGAGGGAGCGGGGGGGGGCGAGTGGGGGGGCGAGGGACGTGCCTGGTGGGGGCGGGAGAGAGCAGGAGGATAACCGTATTCCGTATATACTGGTATATGAAAGGCAGCCACGTCGCCCGTTCGAGACTCCGGGCTGCTACCGCTGCCGTCGTCGCTGCGGAAGAGAGCCAGGCCGGAGCCGTCCCCTTGAAGAGAAGGAGACGGAGAGCAAGGCGACGCTGGCGAGAGAACCGAAGCGAACGAGAGCCCGAGAGACGAACGGAGAGCAACGGAACGAGAGACGGAGAAAGAGAAGCGAGCGAGAGCGAGAGGCCGAGGCCGAGGGAGAGAAGCGCGGTATGAGAAACCGGGAGAGGACACGGTCGGAAGAGCGAGGCCGAGGGGGTAGCGGCAGGAGACGACGATAGCGGCGCTGCGGCGTAACGACGCTATAACGCGAGCCGCCGGGTGATTACCTACCACCTCCGTACCCCGGTTCGCCCTCCCGCGTCGAGTGGCGCGCGGCTGTTGCCGCGTCTCGTCGCGCCGCCACGCCGCCACGCCGCGCTGCCACGCTGCCACGCCGCGCCAATGCCACGCCGCGCCGTTGCCACGCCGGCGCGGCGGCAGTGGCGCGGCGCGATGCGGAGCCGCGCGGCGGCGCGGTCTGGCGCGCGCGCGACCAGCCCGCTGCTCTTCGGTTCTCTCTCGGTCTTTCTCGCTCAGCTGCCCGTTCGCTCGCTCGCTTCATCCCCCCAGACTACTGTTGCGCGCAGCGACCGTGCCATCAGCCCGCCCGAGTAGTCGTAGTCGTCCTCACCGTCGTCCTCACCATCGTCGTCGTCGTCGTCGTCGTCGCCGTCGCCGTCGCCGTCGCCGTCGCCGTCGTCGTCGTCGTCGTTGTCGTATGGCTCGCCTGCCGCCCAACGTCGACGCTCTAAACGCGACGCCCCTCGTAATGACGCCACCAGGGACGCAACCCCCGCGACGTGAGCGTCGTGTCGGTGTGAGACTTTTCTACGAGCACATGGGCGCGCGCGTGAGCTCGGCTTTCTGGACGGTGATATCGCCGCCGGAGAGTCGCATGACGTGCGGGCGAGAACACATCCCGAGGCCACGCCATGGACGGTGCGGCGGACCTCCGGTGGTCGGCTGAACATGCCTCGGTGGTCCCCCAAACGCGTCCAACTCGTTGCCGGGGGAAATTAGAAAGGGCTGCGATCGAACAGTCGACGCCGCGTCAAAAGACGCTGCTCTCGTCCCATCCTGACTTTACTTCCGACGAGAAATTATTTTTATGCCTTTTGCGACAATACATTCTCGAATCGGCGATGTCTAACGACGTCTAATAATGTTGAAGGTGCGACTTTTCAGCGGAAATTCTTCAGCAGCCACGCTCGGAAATTATCGGGGAGAAATTAAACGTGCTCGGTAATCCTAGAAGAGATTCGTTTTGCTCTAAAGTAATTTTTATAATTAATAGTTTGTCTTTGATCTCAGGATAAGACTGGATATCCGAAAATGAGCATGATTTTCGTCTCTCTCTTGTCCAAACATCGCGCTGCTAACACTCCGAGAAATTAGATTCGCGCCTTTAGTCGAGCGGTGCTCGGCCTTTCGCAGGCAGCGACACGCACGGCAGCGACGAACAACACGCACGCAACA
This sequence comes from Eciton burchellii, assembly GCA_020341155.1. Lineage (NCBI taxonomy): Eukaryota > Metazoa > Arthropoda > Insecta > Hymenoptera > Formicidae > Eciton > Eciton burchellii. The sequence continues at coordinate 110,887 of JAHMML010000010.1, read as the reverse complement.
AACAGCAAAGTCGAATGCATATATGTAGAGGGCGGGGGGGGAGGGGAGGGGGAAAAAAAGAGAAAAGGGGGGGAGACCGTCACCGGGAAAGTTATGGCACGCCACTGGAACGAGAGATCGACGCGGGGCTACAAAATTAAATCGTAAATCGTAATTGACCGTGCGCTTTTTTTTCTCCCCTTTCCTCCTTTTATTTATCGATGCACCAGTGGGGAGGGCAGCGGTTAACCACGAATGTTTTAAAACAATCAAGCAAATGTATCAGGGCTGTCGCGAGTGATTCCATATCGAAGCGAGCGCGCCGTTATAAAATCGTCATTCGGAATGCTGTTTGCGTTGATGAAACGCGCGGCGAGCGTTCGCGCGATCGGCGAATAGATGCAAGGGATTTGGTTTTGCGCGCTATCCATCCCCCGAATGTTCTTCCGTCATCCGAGATTAATTGTCGCAAATTATAGCGGCAACTAACCGTCGAGAGAAGAAACGATTAGAGCGCGTCTCGACGTGCAGCCAAGCAATGACGAAAGCAATCTCCCGTCCGGCGGGATTTCCCACACCGCGCTCTCCTCGCAAAGAGCAAACATTAAAATTCCTAATAACGCGGACCGACGATAAGCGCGGCAGCGGAGGAACTTCCGGCAGCACGCGCGTTTCTCCGTTTCCCGCTAACGTCCCGTAAACAGAGAACCGGCTCCGAAGTTTCGCCGGCGGGCGAAAACTTTCGACGTTCGTTTTTCCAGCGGCTCATTCCGATCCGGCCGCAGCCGCGAATCCGTTCCGATCGCGCCTCGCCGCCCCTGAATTATGCAAATTGGAGAGGGGGCAGAGGGTGGGTGGCGCGGTCGTGCGGTAAACGGCTGGAAATTAGGAGATTAGGGCATTAGTCGGGGGTAATCACGGTCGGTCTGCCGGCACGAGACGGCGGCGTTTTCAGCGGCACGCCGAGCCCTCACGCGGCGGCCGAGGGGGGCACAGGTCGGTCGGGGGAAACAATTGTAGCGTGTAAATTGAAGGGAGGGTCGCGCGCCCGGCGAGTGCGCGAGTGCGAGGGGCAGGAGGAGGAAGGACCGCGGTCGCGCGGTCCGCGCTGGTCCTCGAGTTTGGCGAATTTGGCAATTTCGCCGGAGGACGTTGCGGAAATTTTCGGAGATTCCGCGAAAGATATCAACGTTTGAACAAATCCCTGATCCCTGAGGAAACAATTTCACTCCGACGGAGAGACGTTCGAGGGAAAATTTAGACGGCGCCCGCGGTGTAAACAGGCGAACCTTACCCCGAGCCTCGGTCGTTGCAAATGGGGTAGAAAACGCAGGCATACTCTTCGGCCAACCGCGCCAGCGAGTCACGCTAATTAATTAATTAGCTCGCTGACGCTTCCACTTGACTGTCCGGCCGCCGTCTCGTTTGCACATGGTCTCTGTCTTCCGTAGCTGAAATTCATCTATCGTTCTACCCAATTTTCGCGCTGGCACCGACGAAGAGTAATGGCCGCGTTTAATTGGGCAAGTGCTGCTTTCAAAGCAGCCTGTACAAATCAAAGATTATTTTCTTCTAACCACCCCGCCTCCCGAGAAGAACTTTTATGCTCCAACAAATCTCTTAATAATATCTCAATATATCTTGGCAACTATTAAAAAAGAAATATATGTGTGTGTGTGTGTGTGTGTGTGTGTGTGTGTGTGTGTGTGTGTGTGTGTGTGTGTGTGTGTAACTTGCGACCTGCACGAACACATACGCGAATGCGCACATCTGCAAATCGAATACGTAATTTCTCTGGCGATAACACTCAGATCTCTCAGATATTCGTTTGCTCGTCGACGAAGCGGAAGCCTCCGGACGAGGCTCCACTTCCGTTACGGATTTGCCCTCCCCCTCCCGCCCCTCCCCCCTCCCTGCCCGTCCGCAAAATGGGATCCGCGCGCGCGGAGTGAGCGCGCATCAAGACGGAATATCGCGCGTGAAATGGAAAAAGTATCGTCGGGATTACTTTCCGCGGCTGTTGGTGCGGCAAGTGGGCGGACGGCCGCATTAATAATCGCGGCCCGGCCCGGCCCGGTCGCCGTTTCATTCAATTAAACGCGAATGTCGAGTGGAAAGGGCGACCGCTCTCGCGGTCGCGCGCACCGGCGAAGAGGAGACGAGGAGAGCGCGCGATTCGAGCGCTCGTTGGGGAAAAAAAGGAGTGAAAGGAAAAAAAGAAGAAACGGCGGGGCATGCCTCACCTCGCCGCCTTAATTGCAGCTCTCGCGGTCGCGGAAACTGCGCGCGCGCGCGCGAGCGCGATTAACGCGCTCGGTCGTCCCCTCTCCCCCCCCCCCCCCCCCCCCCACGAMCGTGAGGTCGCGCCGCGATGCTTCCGGGGATCCTTGAACGCTTCAAGGTTCAAATCGCGCGTCGCGAAACAACTGTTTGAGTCTCTCTCTCTCTCTCTCTCTCCGGCTTGAGCTCGTCTGTTATTATGCCGCCGATGAAGCCGCGATCGCGCATGGCGCAATTAATCAGGCCGAGATGTTTATTCGCCGGCAAGTTAAACAGAGTTTAAGGTCGCGGAATAGTCGGACGGGAGATGGCGCGTTTTTGTTTCATACTCCGGGCGGAAAGGCCGCGGAAGACACGTCTGTTTACCTTTCCCCCGAGTAATCTCCGCTCGCCGAGACATCCGCACGCGCGAGGGCGCGACGTTCTTCGTTATTCCGCGCAACCCTCCGGAAACTTAACACGGCGTAACGGGCGACCCGACAGCGCGACGGGACGCAGCTGTGCTGTATTATGAATAATGTCTGGCGTGCTTTCGTTTATGGCCCGCGCTCGATGTCCGCCAAAGTATCGATGTCGCCGCGAGATCTGCGAGATTCGGCTGCGAAAGCGTCCAGCTGCCGATCGCATTCGTCATCTCCCCTTCATCGTCAAGAACGCTGTCGAGTAACGTTGCTGCTTAGAGCCTCGTCCCGCGACGGCGTCCCCTTTCGATTGTCCCACAATTGCGGAATAAGGCGGCGCTTTATTTTTCTCCCATGCAGGCGTCCGTTTCACGCGACGCTGAGAAACTATGCTCATTAGGGGGAAAATGTAAACACCGCGCCGGCGATCGATGCTGAACCTCCCAGCAAATACGAGAAACAAGTTCCCACCCTTCTTTCTCCCCTTTTTTCCTTCCTTCTTCGTCGCGATCGCGCATCGAGATGGCTCGTGAGGAATCGCGCGGTGCCGCCATCCGCGGATTAAGCAACCAGTCATCGTCCTCGATATCCTGGCGATTCTTCTCGAGGGCCGCGAGTCCGATCAGCGCGGCTCTCGTTTGAACGGCTCCGCTCATATCTGAGCATTACTCCGCGCGAAGATAAGAACGGGATTGGGCGAGAGGAGCGGGCGGGAAGGACGAGAGGGAGATCACAGGGCGGTGACGGCTGGAAAAAAATGGGTAGGAATAAAGAGAGAAGGAGAGACGGGACGGAGAGGAAGAGAGAGAGAGAGAGAGAGAGAGAGAGAGAGAGAGAGAGAGAGAGAGAGGCAGGGAGGGACAAGGAAAGAGAAAAAGAGAACGTGAACGCGCGCGCGGGCTCGAGAGAGACAGAGAGAAAGAGAGAGAGAGAGAGGATCTCCGCTTCCTCGCTTCCTTTCCCGAGAGATATACGCTCCTCGATAAACGTCCGGACGAGACTCCTCCACTCCATCCTCCCCCTTCATCCTTCTCCTCCTCCTCCTCCTCCTCCTCCTCCTCCTCCTCCTCCTCCTCTTCATCTTCCTCTCTCAACTACACCCTCAGCTCGAAGCCAGCCCTCGCGCTCTCCCGTCGCGGAAAGAGAGAGAGAGAGAGAGGAAGGAAGGGAGGAAGGGAGGGAGGGAGGGAGGGAGAGGGCATGAGAAATATCGGGAGAAAGGGAGAAGGAACGAGAGAACGAAAGGGGTTTGCGAGGGGATGGAAGGCGCGGGGGCGGCTCTCTCCGCTTTTTGCCAAAGGCCGTCATCCCCGCGGGGCTTAACCCCGGGTTTATCGCGGCGTTATTAATAACCGCCGCTCGCCCCGGTCCCCTGCCCCCGGGACCCCTGGGGCGATACCCACGAGCGAGAGAGCCGCCCTGCCTCGCTCGTAAACCTCGGGCGACGAGCGGCGCTGCCGCGATAAAGAAAGAGTCACGGGGATCACTCTCGCTCGCTCTCTCGCTCTCGTTCTTCATCTTCCCCGAGTCTCTGACATCGACAGACCTCGTCATTCGCGGTTCCTGCCAGTATTGCGCGATAGCGCCCAGCATAGTCTATGGACAACTATTAACTCGAAAGTTGACGTTTTGCACGTAAGACACGTCGTCCGCGTTAGTAATTTCCTGCTCGCAATTACGAGGTATCCGTGAGTTTTAAAAATTGCTGTAAATTACTGCTGTATAATTCCCGTCGTTGTGTAATTTCATAATGCTCCGCTTCCCCCCGGATGTTCCGTTTTAGGTATATATAAATGTATATGCCTTTGGAAGAGCGGACAGGTATGAAATTCTTTCTGACATTTGACGATTCCGTATTCTCGATCGTTTTCTAGTTTCGATAAATGGAGATTCAAGTTTGGTATCTTTTTTAAAGACGCGCGTAATTTTCCAAAGATTCTGGCAACATTTGCCCGATGTAAGACTTTACTTTAGATATCGGTATTGCGTCTTCTTTCCAAGAAGAACTGAGAAACGGATTAATGACATGCATACCAGAAGTGATAAGATAATTATCTCGACGGACAGGCATATAATGTCAATATTACGCAATCTAGAAATAATGGAAAAGCCGCCTCATAAGCTTTGCGTTTCGCCATTAAGCGGTGCACCGAAAGCGCAAAAGTTCATGAAATGACTTCTCGTGAATCGCATGTGGCAAGATGTCAAGGTCGCGCGGCATTTAACATAACGTTAAATAAATCTTCTTTTGCTGCATTAAACATAAATATTAAACATGTAAGTACGTTCGCCGATAGACTTATTTGTAATTGATATATGATAATTTGTACGAAATGTAATATAAAATATTTTACAGTCCAGTCTTGTCTTGCGGAAGCATCAGAGGAGAGGGTTTCCGCTTAAAACGGGCAAACTCTCCCATTCTTGACAGTCATCCCTTTAATTTTTCAGAAATTTTACAAACGCCCCTCCAAGGAGACCGCATCCGTTTGAACGCGACGCTTATTGTTTACTCTTATTATTATTTCCTTCGAGAATTTAATAATCTTTAACGCGCCCACGGATGCGATAAGAAGAAAAAGTCGCGGCAAAAAGATGGCCTCGCGGCGATCTTCGCTAAGAGGCACGTACGTTTTATACCCGCCGAGGGTGACGCGAAGGTCTTTCGTGGAGGGCTTTCGTGTGCATGACGAACCGACACGGCACGTACGCGGCTCTCTCCGCTCTCGTCTTTCTCTCCCACGGCGAAATATCGAGTCTCGATACCTCCGCTTCGTGGTGTCCCGGCCACGTCGATCTCGCGTTCGGAATACGCGCCGCGAGCACGCGACGTGGTGTCACGTGTTATCACGCGTGACACGGCCGATCTCTTCCGTCTTTCGCGCTTACGCGAACGCGTCCGGCATACTTGCACTCGCGAGGACGCGAGTATTATTTCACCGGCTTTCGTCAGATGGGGATGATTCATGTGCCGGATGGCGTTTACAACGCTAAAGAAGAAAAAGAAGAACGCACCCGCCCGCATGTTAGACCATGATCTCGATCAAGCCAATTAAACTTACGCATCCGAGGGTAAGTGAAAATCAAATTTGGCTATTTGGCCTCTATGTGTTATTTCTTGTATACGTCAATTTCGTATATTTCATATGCGCCGATGTATACAAAGTATAAGTAGATATGCACAAGTTAATTTCCTGCTTTCTCGTAGAGTCCAAAATTTTTTACAAGTTTATAAAAGTAAAGGGAAAGATTTCAATCGATAAAGTATTCCCCGTCATTCTCGATTTATCGGGCTGGAAACCTGGCGGTTTTTGGAATCAAGGAAATTAATTTGTGCGCCTAATAATCTAACATAAATAATCTAACATAAATTCGTCATCACTCTCACATGCGTGACGATTGTTAATCAATTTCCCGAAGGCACGGCCGATCTCGTCAAGACAGGATCGCGAGGTAACGATGGGTTTCCGAGAGCGTTGGCGCGTTTTCTCCCGCGCACCGTCTCTTTCTCGTGCACGCGGACGAACAAGTACGCCGTCCTTCCCTCGCACGCGAGATCGATTTTCGCGCGTAATCCCTCGAACGAGCTGCCTACGAGGCGATGCAGCGGGCGAGATAGCTCCGGGCTTCTCGGAAAATATCGGGCGCCGTTGCGTCGAAAGCTCCACGTACCTTGCCGCTGTTATTGCCGCGCGTAAACGCTCGCCGGCTGCCTTTGCAGCGTTCGCGCACGCCGGCCTGTCGGCGTGCATCGTGCGTGCGCGCGGGCGCGCGATTCGCGACGAGATTCGCTCCGCGCGGAGCATGCACCGTTCTCGTCGATCATCGAGCGAGCTCGCCCTCTCCGAAACCTTTCGCGAAACCGCGCGTCTCTCTCCCTCCCCCTCGCCTGTCGAGAGATGGGCCCTTCGCGATTGACCCTTTCCGAGGTGTCGCCCTCGCAGAATTTGCGAACACGCGGCAGGTGTGGCCGCGTCGCAGGTGTAACGCAATGAAAACGGCGCTCCCGCGCTTTCCCCTCTCACCTCTCGGCGTTCGCCGGGCGGTTATCAGATACGGCTCGCATATCCGGGCATCTTGGGAATTTTCGACCCGCTCACGCCGACATCCTTGCCGCTTTAATGAGCATCCATGGGTGCCCGATTCATCCTCCCTTCCCTCGCGCCCCCCCCCGTGATTCGCGATTAAATGAGATATGAGGGTCAGAGGCGCCTCGGTCGAAATCAAACGAATGCTCGGCGGACGCTTTTTCGCTTTGACTTGTCGCCCGACAAATTGATTCGCGCTTAATCGAGTCAAATTCAGTCCGGGGCGCAAACCCGTACGTATCGTAATTTGCGCGCCCGGCCTCCCCCYCCCCCYCCCCCYCCCCCCGCCAGCCCGCCTCCTCTGCTTCCTCTTATCCTCGGCCATCAAGCTCGGGTGGGCGAGGAAAAAAGAATTCCGGTCGCGTCGCGCCCGCGTCGCATCGATTAATTAAAATCACTCGGCAATTACATTGTCCGCCGCGCAGATACAATAATCGCCCTTTGCATTTTAATGGATTACATTTTTTATACGCGTGAATCGGATTTCGCGTTCCCCGCCGCGTCTGCTTCTTCGCTTCCTCGGGCTCGTCACCGGCGACATGACGTAACGACCGGGGCGATCGGGGAGTGGCGGGGTACAGGCAGGCGGGCGTCGAGGCGAGGAGGACGAGAGCGAAAATCGATGCCGCCGTTTTTCATTGGCGCGTATCGATGCGACGCTCCGCCGGCGCGTATTAATATTTTCGGATAGAGAAGTCTCGTGCGCTCTCGCGTCGCATCTCGATACGCGGGATTCCCCGCGCGCGCGACGAACCGCCATGCAATCTCGGTCCCACTCTCTCCCACTCTCTCCCGTCACCTGCATTACAATTCCGCGCGAGAAAGTTAGCTTCGTTAATATTTTGCCATTTGCCGAAGCTTCCGCCGGCAAGCAAAGTGCTGGAACTCTTACATCACATTTCGTCACACCGTTATTTTCCGCTTTTCCCTTCATCATTGCGGGATTGACGTTTGTCCGCGGCAGTCGATAATGTACGCGTCTAAAATTCCCTGCGTTCTCACACGGTTTCCACCACGCTTTGCCCGCGGAACGCGGAGAAACCTACCGCACGCTCCCTATGAAAACGGGCCCTAAACTCCCCGCGAAACCTCCCTTTACGTTTGCAAAGTATCCGAACAATCAATCGTGGCGAGACCCACGAGCGCGGCTTTCTCTTGTCGCGATTCCCGTTCACGCGCCGTCTTCCGACCGAACGCGCCCGCGTCGCGCGTTGCGTGTCAACACTCACGTCGTCCCTCTCCCCTCCSCCCTCCCGCCACCCCCGCCGCCGCTCCGTCCACGGCCTCCACCTCCTCCTTCGTCACCGCCGCTGTGCATATATTGCGCGCGGGTGAAATAATGCGCGCGAACTGTGCACCGCGCCTCGGGAATGTCACGCACCTCGTTATCAGATGCGGCTCCTCTACCGGGTGATGCGAGAGTGTGAGAGAGAGAGAGAGAGAGAGAGAGAGAGAGAGAGAGAGAGAGAGAGGTTCGCACGAAGCATGCGATTCGCGGCGCAGGGAGAGCCGGCGACGGGCGGGTAAATAAAAACGGTCGCCAATTTTCGTGTCCACGATGGCGAGAATGCGCCGAGAACGGCATGCCGCCGTTTTTCCATCGCTGGACGATGACTTGACGATGACTACCAGGCCGTAGCTTCCGCTTCCCGCGGATACCGATGTCGCATCTTACGCGCGGTGTAAGTCGGGCGGGTTGGGGAGCGACGGTGGGGTTGTTTGCGCCGCGCAGCGTCGAGCCGTTCATTAATTACGGCGAACGAGCGGGGGTGGTGCGCGCAGCGAGTCGCGCGAGGTGAGGCGGAAGAGAGGGTGCGGGATACGTAGATAGAGAGGCACGAACCGCGTCGGAGGCATCCATTGAATTAGCCTCGTTCCCCGTGGCTACGGCCCTGAAGCCCGCCGCCCTCGTTCGCCACGCTCAAACGTTCCGCTGCGCGCGCGATATAATCGAGTACCGGCACGTACAGGTCGTCTCAAAATCGCTCATCTCTTTTGGAATGGATGCGCGACGGCGTGTTGCAGCGAATCGAAGATTAAATACCGCGTGAATAACGGCGTGAAACTTGGCGGCAGTGGTTCGGTGATCCGGTGCTCCTAGGTAACTAGGGGATAACCTTGCTTCGATGTTTCACTAGAACTAGCTGCATTTTGTAATGCATACGAGTCATTCGCGACCATGTTCCTATGTAATTATCGTACTGATCGTGTTGTAACTCCGGTTCTGGGCAAATTTTTACATTTACTCGATTCCATTGACATTGGCTTCACTTCTAAAGCCGGAGACTTCCTCGGCAAGGGTTACGATGCGAATTGGGAATGTAGGTTTAGTCTGACGGCTATAACCACCACCGTATCCTTTCATCTACCCGTTTTATGAGCGACCATAATTTGTCTTGCGCGCGCGCGTAAAATTCAATTTTTCATATTTCCTCCCAATACATCACCGTAGAAAATACAGAATCGCCATTAACAGACAAATAGCAGACGCTTTATTGCAACATTAACTCTAAATATGCGCTTATCGATCATCTTTATTGATATTTACTCGCTCGGATATTAATCCAATTGTTTCGCAGTGTTGTTCGAAGGTCCCGCAAGTCCCTTTTCTCGCGAGCTCGCGAAACCGATTGCTCTCAAAAGTCCCTAGCCATCCGTTCCCATGAAGGGTATCAAACTTTCACCAAAGTCGCATTAAAATTTTCCAGAGATAGTCTAGGGAAAATGTCTAAAATTCTGCAGACTCAAGTGTTAACGCGCCTTCGATAAATTCGCGTAACACCGTTTAGATATTTGTTTTATTTGCCGATTCGAGGAAAGTGTATTCTGTAAAGATGAGAGTCGTAGAAAATACAACAATCTTCTTTAATGGAATCAAATGTACAGTTATGATATTTTAGATCGCAGCTCTAACAAAAGTGACCGTTGCCTCTGGATTCTCTGACACTTTCTTTCGAAACACTGACTCCTTCTTGACAACGGTAAAGCGGTAACAATTCCCCTTTTCTCTTTTTGTCTGTTTTGACAACAATATCGGCGGAGCGTTTATTCGCTTGTTAATCGTATTAGATTCATATCTGTTATATCGAGAACCTGCTGAGAAAATCATCTATCAGAATCCTGAATATCAAGTTTACGGTACACGCGACGCCTCAAGACAGAGCCAAGCGCTCGCCTCAATTCGGCGATGTTTCGGGAAACCGTGCGCGATACTCGCAACGGCCTTTGCACGGGGGCGCACTCTCAGTTCCGCGCACGTAGCGGCGAAACGCCCTGTAAAGTGTCGCCGATATACGACCGCAAATATAGGTCCGCCCGCGCGTTCTGCACGGCGCGATCGGTTAAGCGCATTCGTGTAAGCCGGGGGTGCAGCGCGGGGGGTGGGATGGTGGAGGAGGGACGTTCGGTTCGGGGGTGGCTCGTATTCGTTTCGTTCATTTCGCCGCGCCGCCAATCAGCCGACTGATCGCCCGACGAGGTCACGTCGGAGCGCACGGGGGATGCTGCGGAGCAGCAGCGCGCGAGCGGCGGCGGCTGGCTGGCTCGGGGCGGCGCGGAGCGGGGGAGGTTGGCGGCGGGTCGCCCGGCTGGCAAACGGATCGCGGCGCGCGAGCCCCCGAAACTCGATTACTCGTGCCGCGCCGCTCTAAACGGCGTTACCCACGTGCGCGACGGCCGCCAGCAACGGCGCGGCGGCGTCACGTGGGCGGACGACGGAACACGTTCCGCTCGCTTCCGTTCCGATTGGACGGGCGGCGTGACGCTCCGCGAACTCGAGCAAGTTCTAATCTAATGGAGACTCCGCTCCGATCGTGCCTGCCTTATCATCGACGACTATGAAGTTTCCCGACGGGTTATAGCTTTGATTACGCCGGTGAAAGCCACGCATGCTGCCGGCGACGGCGATGACCATCGCTAAGTTCCGTGTAATTATGAGGATAATTTCAGAGTCGCTTATGGAGTTGGCTAAGTGCGGTTAAAGAGAGAGAGAGAGAGAGAGAGAGATAGGGAGGGAGGGAGAGAGGAAAGGAGAGCGATCTCTCGCGGCTACTTTGCGACTTCTCTGTGACGGAGGAAACGGAAGAAGAAAGTAAGGGTGGCAATTAACGTTCAAGTCAATGCGAAGGGATCAATAATTGTTTCGTAATATCATTTTCCTCATTGATATGAATGATTACCGGTTCGCTCGACAAAGAGTTGGACTAATCGCGATGACTGGAACAACGTGATTCGCTCAGTCTCAGTCTTCATCATCGATGAAATCATTCTCTTAAATCTCTCTAAATTTTTATAATCCCTCATCACTTCTGTGAGAGATACGCGCGTCCTTGCACGTCGGTTGCAGATAAACGAAGATCCGCGCGGGAAGAATCGATTCTGCGCTCCCGCGAGGTGCCTCTACTTGGTCCGTGCTTTAAATTGGACCGCACTCGTGGCTAAAAACAGAACGATGGCGGATTTAACGGCGGGTTAACGTCTCTCTTCCTCTGGAAGATGCCGTTCTGTCGTCGCGCGGACGTCGCAGACGTGATTTCCGCCACGCCTTCGCGCTCATCTCGGCATCGCCGTCGCTTTTTCCTGCTCTTCTCTCTCTTCCTCAACGTCATCCTCCTCCTCCTCCTCCTCCTCCTCGTCGTCGTCCTCGTTGTCGTCGTCGTCGTCGTCGTCGTCGTAGTCGAAGTGGCCATCGCCCAGGCAGGCAGGCAGGCTGGCTGGCTGGCTGGCTGAGAATGATGGATACCGCTTGTTTTTCGTTCGTTTCAGCGGGCGGCCGCTCTCGCTAGGAGCTCTCGCCTTTATCCCGCCGCGTTAGCGAGGCTTTCCGCTGATCCTGGAAGCACGAACCGCTCGAAATCGTCCGGAGGTGGAGTCAACACCCCGTGTTGCCTCGCTTTTTCTCCCTGCCTGCCGCCCGCTGCTCGCCCGCGCGCTTCCTCGCGCCGTCTCTTTCCCTCCCCTCGTCGTCGATCGTTCGCTCTCTCCCTCTTCCGCCCCGCTTCCACCCCATCTCTCTCCCTCTCCCTCACCCTCTCTCTCTCTCCCTCTCGTGCGCGCGCGCACGGAATCGCCTCGTTTCCTCGCCACGGGGTAGATATGTATGCGCGCTCGCGTAATAGCCTCGTTCCTGCCGTGCTCGATGGTAGATACGTGCCGCGTCGCGCCAGCCGAGCGCCGCTCCAAGAGTTCAAACCCCGGCCCCGATAAACGGCGCCGTGCCGCGTAGCGTCGAGCCACGCCGCGCCGTGCCGCGCCACGCTACGCCGCGCCGCGCCGCGCCGCGCCTCACCGAATCGCGCCGCGCCACGCCGCGCCGCGCCGCGCCGCGCCACGCCGGCGTGATACCCGAGCATTGGGTACACCCCCGTGCGCCGCCGCCGCCGCCGCCGCCGCCGCTGCCACTGCCGCCGCTGCCGCCGCGGTACAGCCGTGGGCAAAAAGACGACGAGACCGTGTCGAGAGAGCAGGCGCGCGCGGGCAAGCGAGAGCCGGACCTTTTCCGCCCCGTGCGTTCCGCCGATCGGAAATCGAAACGGGATCGCGCCGGGATGCCGACGAGATATCGAAGATCCAACGTCAATTAATATCCGCCGCGCGTAATTCGATGGTAATGGAACGGGCGAGGATTTCGTTACCGGTGATGCGTGGGCTTTGTTTGGAATTTATTATTTATCGCGGATAGTTCTTGCGGGGAGGGGCGGTTATTTCGGGAGGATATTTTGCGAGCCAGCGCCGCTCCGCGATTGGCGCGGCGGGCCGTTTGTAATCGGGGGCAAAAATATAGCCGCCCGTTCACGTTTCGGATGTGGCGTTCGCTCCGGTCGCGGCTATTCCGTTCGAATTCCGTTTCGCGGATCGCGCGACGCTTCTTATATATAATTTTCACGCCCACGATATTTTTCTAACGTCAAACGGCAACGGTGCTCTCGCTTTTAACGCGCTGCTATGGGATTTTTATGCGCAAAGAAAAATATTGCTCGTTTTTTCGGTAAAAATGTTGGATGATGCCGGGTGAATAGGCGATCAATTTCAACGGTTCAAAATCAAAAATATTTATTCCATTGCGTTGCTATAAAAATAACGAATCGAAACGGCAGAAGGCACGAGAGAGAGAGAGAGAGAGAGAGAGGGAGGGAGGGAGGAGCGAGAGTGCCAAATTCATCAAATGGTCTAATTAATGGCCATCATTTCGGGGCAGCTGGGAAAAATGCCCGCGATGATGCGGGTAAACAGAACAAACCCCTCGCGGAAATGAAGACCACACACGCCACCCCGCTCCCGCTCCCTTCTAAAGCCTCGTCGGCGATCCTCCTCGTTCGCGGCGAAGCGGCGTCGGTCAAGCGCCGGCGGACGGCCAGGCGTCTTTTGGCGCGACCTGTAAGCGGTCTCAAGCGGCGCTCGCGCCCGCGGAGACCATCGGCGGAAGGAGCGGGAGGGAGATAGCGGCGGCAGACGGAGAAAGAAGCGAGAGCGAGAAGGATAGGCGGGAACGCCGCGCGGAGCGGGAGCCGTCGCTCGGTTATTTATCACGCGCCGCGCGCGCGGTTCGCCGATCGTATCCGCCCGTCCCCTCTCCTCCTCTCACTGCGGCGCGCTCCCTCGTTCCCTCMCCCCCCCCCCCCGTCGCCGCCGCCGCCGCCGCATGCCTCGCTCCACCGACCGACTGATTCTCACACCCCTTTCTCTCCCTAGCACACGGCGGGCCTGCATCCCACGGCGATCCGGCCGAGAGTCCGAGAGCCCCATTGCGATGACCAGGAGGGACTCGTTACGGGCGTCCCAGTGTCCCTCTACCCCCCCCCGCCCTCCTCCCTCCTCTATCTAGATTCTCCTCCACCTTCCTGAACCCTCGAGCCGCGTCGCGTCCTTTCTGTCTTCTTCCTCCGCTTGGTACCACTAGCCTGGCGTAGCCTCTCTCTCTCTCTCTCTCTCTCATCTCGTTCTTCTTTCTCGTATAACTCCCCGGAGGGATCGGATCCTCTCGCCTCGCGCGCCAAGCACGTATGTATACATAGCGGATACATGCGGGCATGTATGTAGTCACGTGCGCGCGGACGTGCGCGCGTTCTCCAAGATCTCCGGGGCGGGCGAGGGGGAGAAACTCGTGCGGGAAGAGCGCGGCTATTCGAGTCTCACGCCGGATATTCGCGAGAGCGCGACGACCGCCGGCGACGTACTTTTATGTCTTTCCCTCCCCCGTCCCCCCGCGCCCCGTCTTCCTTCGTTTTGTTTTGTTCATTTTTATTCCGCCGGACTCCGCTGTGCGAAGCGGACCCAGGCCCAAGTGCAATAAGACGCGCGAATTGTCGGCCATAGACAAGTCAAAGAAATTAAATAATTACTTTGGCCACTAAAATCTACGCGCGCGCGCGCGCAAACTGCGGCAGGGCTTTTACGCTCGCTTCGTAAATTCGAAATTTCCTCCTAAACTGGAAGCATCCGAATGGGCGTCGCTCACGGGAGAAATCGGGAACCCTTCCGATCGAGCATTCTAGCTTGGCGGGGACAAAAGCTGTGTGACGAGAGCTGTCGCGCTTCAAATTCAAAAGTCACACGATCGGCTTGCCGGACGCTGCCGACTCTTGATGCCGATATTCCCCCGGATCGGCACCGGCGTCGTTGCTAAGACGCGAGGTCGAGCCTCCGCGGAAAGATCGGCAGGCAGGGTGTTCCCTTCTCCGCTCCTTTCTCTTCTCTTCGCTATTGCGAGCCCGAGGAAAAGAAAAAAAGAAGTCGAAGCTCCGCTCCTCGAGGAAGGATCCAAGGAAAGAAGAAAGGAGAAGAAAGGAAAAGAGAGAGAGAGAGAGAGAGAGGGAAAAGGAGGAAGAAAGAAGCAGGCAGCCGGGGGTGGAATTCTCGCCCTGTGCTTAATGCTGCACGGAGGCGTGATGGTTGGCGATTGGAATTAACGACTTGGCGACCGTATTGATTATTCGTCTCCCTCGAAGCCTCCTTATCTTATCCTCTTTCCTGCCTACTATTTCGTACCTGCCTTCTTCCCCTCCCCCCTCCCCCTTTTCATGGAGTTTGATGATCCTTCGTTTGTCTCCGCGAGATCAACGGCCTTCCCCTCGCCCCGGTAGGCGAAAATGCTGCAGCGATAGTCCTGTTTTAATCTTCCCGTTCGGATCTCCCCCCGGTTGCATCCTCACCCTTCCGGCTTCCTCATCTTTATATTCCGGCTTAAAGGATTCGGCTATCCTTCTCCCATCCACGTTGCCCTCTTTGCCCTCTCTGCTCTTCTTTCTTTTCGCGCTCTTATTTGCGAGAAGCGATCGATGACTAGCGGCGGATGATTAGGAGCGGAGACTTTCGGCGTTTTCGGGCGCGATAATATACGACCCGGGGGAGAATCTCGCCGTCTCGCTCGCCGAGGGGTAGTAGCTGCTTTCGCTGCTGAGATCAACCTTACGCGTCCGACATGCAGAATCGTGCGCTTTTGCGCGCAGGCCAGCCGATATTCCGCGTCCGCTTCGTCAGACGACGAAGATCAGGCGGGCGACGCGAGGGCGACACGAGGGTGAAACGGAAGGTATAAGATTATTCTTGGAAAAAGGATCGGCAAGGTAGCAAGCGGACGAGGCGGCTCGCTCTCCTCCGGGTCGTTATCAGAGAGGTACCTTCTCATCGTTCTCCCGGGCACTTAACCGGCTAGCGCCGAAGGGAAAAAGCTCGGGGATAGAGAAAAATAGACGAGGGATGAGCGGAGGGTTCGGGTCCGGTCGGTCGGAGCTCCTCCCGATATTCCGCGCATTCGTCTTCGTCATTCGTGGGTGGGAAGCTCGCGGGAGCCTCCGGGATCCTCCGCGCGGGAGAATGTTTCTTGCTCCCGATTGTTCTTTCACCTCCTCCCCTCCCCCGGCTCCGTCCGTCGCGATTTCTCGATCGCCGAAACGCCGCGGCGAGGCCCGAGCCGAAGGCTCGTTCGAAATTTTGCGAGAGCAGCCGCAGGGAATTAAAATCTTGAAATGCTTGTTACACTCGTGCATGCTACTTGCTTTTATCGCTCGCTTCCGCTGATACCGTGATAACGCCAATTACACAGGGGGAGCGCTCCTTCGCGATATCGACGCGGCTTCGTAGCAGCAATAGCGAGAAATTCTTGACACGTTTACGTAATTCTGTGAGCACACAGACGGTATCTCCCGCGAAAACGAAGGACCGCCGCGCGAGAAGGCGCGCTCGCACCCGGGAATTTCTGTCGCAGAATCCCACGAGCGCGCAAAGGTCGACCCGGAGGAGTCGTCGCCTCGCTGAGGGAGCAGAAACGAGCTGACGCCGTGCGCAGGCAAATCCCCCGCAGGATCCTTAATCAGGCCCGACGCCTTGCCGGCACGTAATACGGGATAGGAGCTTCAACCCCGTTTTCTATCCTCTAACCATCCTCGCTCGTGCGAGTCTAACTTCGCCCCTCGATTGGGCGACAATTCGAAATTCTTCGAATCACGAAGCTGACTTTCGCGCAGATCACTCGAAGAAAGTCTGTGCGCGGAAATTATTATTATCCTTCTAAAATTCGAACAAAATTCTCATCTGCTCAAGCAGACGTTTGGAACACTTTTTCTTTTATTTTCCGTTCCGCGAGTGGCAAAACGGCCTTCAGGATGCCGTTCTCATCAAGAATGACTGGATAGACTTTATTTCGTTTCGTTTCCTAAGTGATGCTGCTTTGTTGAACTGCGAACGTTGTGCGGGACATTTACGATGTTCGAATGCCTCGTTGACCGTCTCGGTTAACTTAATTAATCCGTATTTTAAGGATTTCACTTTTCGGCGAAAATATGGAAAAATCCGCGCGATAGACGCGCCTATCCTTCTCGAAGACGGCTGCTGCGTGCGCATAAAGAACAAGCGTTCTGGTCTCTCCCGTGGTCTTCGATTTATAAATTCATACCGTTCGACCGAGCCAGCGTCTCGCCTCGCGCGACGCATGGCATACTAATAGAGACATTTCTTTGCCGTACACCGACGGCCATTACGAAGCTCGCGATCCACAGATTTCCCATCTCGTTTCCCCCGCAAAGAACGGCGAAGGAGGAGGAGGAGGAGGGGGAGGTGAGCCACCCCTTGCCTGCCTGCAGGCTTCTTAATCAGGCGCGTCGCGTGGCTGGCACGTAACATGGGATAGGTTCAACCCCACTTTCCGTCCCCTTGTCAACGTCGACGACGACGAAGACGAGGACGAGGACGAGGACGAGGACGATGACGACGACGACGTCGGTTACCGGTAACTTCATCCCGCTCGCACCCATTCCCCTCTGGCGATCGTGCCTGTGCGTGTGACGCGACGGGGTGGTAAAGTGCCTGTGCCTGTGGCGGCTTGCGCCACCGAACGGTGCACGGGGTTGAGACTTCGGGAGTAGACAGGGTTATGGATCGGAGATTTACGCCTCCCCCCGCTTGCGGGAGCCGGCTTAAACCGGTGCCACCGTCCACCCTTATCCGACTCGTGGCGTGTCCGCGTCGCTCGTGCATTTTTCAACCCTCGCGCGACAAGAATCTCAAGACCGCTCGAGGGCGGACAGAAGCCGGGAACCGGCTCGAGAGGAAAAAATCGCCCCTAACGGAATAAGGATTAGTAATTATTCGCGCGCGCGCGCGAATAATCTTATTATATGCAATCGTCCCTTAAAGCGCCACGGAATTTCGAGTGACAAAAGATCAAAAATACGAATGAGAGAAAAATGCGAATCGAAAGCCAGCAATGATGCCAGCAATGCTTAATATCCCGTATTCCAAATTCGGATATCGGACATCGAATGAATCTAGTCCAACTTTCTCAACCCCGGAGAACAAAGTGCCGCCAAATGACGTCTGCCCACAGCGAACACTTACTACTTGCCCGATCGAAGGAACCGTTCTCGTTCGCTGCGCTCTCGATCCGACTCTCGAAGAAACGGGGGACCGAAAGCTTAATCTCCCCTCGTCAAAGCCTCGCGACCTTGCAGCGTACATCTCATCCGTGGGGGAATCACCTCAAGACGCGAGCGGGCCGGCGAGGCCGCAGTGTCGAAGCCACGGGCGGTAACTCCTGATTATCCCTCGGTCTCGAATTTCGACCGGGACTTCCTGGGCTTATCGAGCCATAGCCAATGGTCGTCGATGCTGCATCTCGTGCGGTACCATCGATCCAGGTTCGAAGGCAGATATCAGGCCGGCGTATCAGCCGCCGTTCTCGTTCCTCTCTCTCCCTCGCCCTCCTCCCTCCTGCGTCGCCCCCTCTGGCTCTGCCACTCGAGGATTACGGCGTTGGGACCAGCCTTTCGAGTCCTCGAGCATTATCGAGCCCGACACGGAGCCGCACCGAGCCATCCAGCCGCTCTCTCATCCAGCCTCGTGCTTTCTCTCCCGCTCTCCCGCCCTCTCTCTTTCGCTCTCTTGTTGTTCGCTCCTTCGTCCGCTCTCCTCGCACATCTTGGTCTACCTGCCTTGCTTCCCTCTCACCCTCTCGCAGCTCTCGCATCGAGAGGCTCCTTCACGGCCAGCACGTGTGCCGGACCGCGTTCTCCACCTGTCCGCGTTCCCCCCCCCCTCCCACAATCCCCTCCCTCTCCCCCTCCTGCTATCTACGTTGCCAAGTTTCTCCGGCTCGCGCTCCGGAGCTTTTTAATGTATAGGGAATTCGTTTCGCTCGACGCGATCTCCTTTCTTTATTTCGCAATGTACTCTTAAGTTACAATTCGTTGTCACGCTCTTCTGTCGATCTCGATTTTACTCTCGGTGCGTCAACCGCGAGATCGTCAATGCCAGGCAAGCGTATCGCAATGTAATCGATTTGTTTATCCGGTGAGAAGACACACGCGACATCGCGAGGTCACTCGGCGTGACCTCTCCTGCTTGATTACGATTAATGACGCGAGGCAATCCTTCTCGTCCCAATTTGCAGTTTCCTGCAGATTGAAACTGCAGGGTTGACGATTTCTTTCGATACTGCCGCGGATTTCGGATTACAGCGCGGCGATCCACCTTCTCTCTCTCTCTCTCTCTCTCTCTCTCTCTCTCTCTCTCTCTCTCTCTCTCTCTCTCTCTCTYTCTCTCTCTCTCTCCGTATTTCGTGCCCCTGCTTCCTCCTGGCTTGATTATTTATTCCTTTTTCCATTTTACTTTATCCTCTCGATCTCGTTCTTATTCCCTCCCTCTGTACCTCTCTCTCTCTCTCTCTCTCTCCCTTTCTCCTGTCGCTTGTCACGGCATCGCGTCATACCGCAGTCCCCGCTGCCTGCCACCTCCATCAAGCTGCCGGCGCCTCCAGCAACGGCAGACAGCCGCCGCCGCCGCCGCCGCGCACGCGACGTATCGACACGCATACGCACACACACGGACGCACATGCGCGCGCGCGCGGGCGCGTCTCCGCGTCAGGTCGGCATACGGATGGATACGGATGTCACGCCGGTAGCGGGCTTCTCCACTCTCCGTTCCCCCCCGCCCCCCGCCGCCCCGCCGCCTCCCGAGCTCCGGCACGCACTCCGCTTGATTCACTCTTTTTCTCCTTCTCTCTCTCGCTCTCGCCAGCCCGCTCTCCCTTCTGGTATATCGGTGAGATGGCGAGCAAGAGAGAGAGGGAGAGAGAGAGAGAGAGAGAGGCGAGCAACCGCATGAACTGAGGTACCACATCCTCGCGATCGCTCCGTCTACAAGGTGTCCGAACCATCATGGATTTTCCAGGTTCCGGGCTTCTTGAGGGGAAAGCCGAAGCGGCTGCCGAAGAAACCGAAGCTTGCCCTCTTCTCGCCAGGGAAGATTAGCTCCTCCCTTTAATTCTCCTCTCCTTATTCCGATAAGGAGCGAAAGGAGTATCGGATTATCTAGCACGAACTTTAAAAGTCGCATATTGATATCAGCTGGTTCAGCGATACTAAAGAAGAACGTATATTGCTCTAGATAATAATAGAGACATCTGTTTCCCCATCTGAATTTACCGAATTTACGCGTAAATTCGTCAACCTTCTTCGAGCCACGTTAATTGCCCGATAATTCGGAGATCTCGGCGACGATGTTACCTCCGTAGATATGATTTACAAAGTTACGAGGGAAAATGCGCAATTTCCAGAACACCCCGTGTACATCGGCGCTCCATGCACGGCCCCAACCCCGTTTCCACGTCGGGCGGCACTCGCGCACTCGCTCGTCGTCTCTTTCGCCAGCTCTTCCTTTCGCGCGGCTGTTGGCGAAACGATATACCGGGTGAGCCGCGAAACGGGAGCCGCTTTGGTGAACCTTACTTTCGTCAGCTTTAGATATAGCGAGCGGAGAAAGAGGCCGTTCCCTTCTCTCCTCGTCAAACCGAATATCATGACACCCGGATGACCTGCAAAGACCTTGAAGACTTCTCGGTCCAATCGGACTGGAAACGAGTCATCTCGCGAGAACTCGCTGATTCCAAACATGCGCGCACGTAATGTCCCCCAGAAGCTGCGTCCTCCTCAGCCCAAAGGGCTGAAAGGGATGAAACGGTGCTTCACGGTTCACCCGTTGTGCACCGCATCGGCGATCCGGCGACCACCTAACTGCGCGCCTCCGAGTTCGACTCGGGAACGGCTTCGAGTCTGGAAAGGAGGACGGGGTTGGGGACGATTCGAACGTTTCGGAATCTCCGTTACCGCTCTCTCGTATAAGGGCGACTGCTCCCCGATATCCCGGCAGTCGAGCTTCGCGGGATCGCAACCGAGAAACCGTTTCCCCGGGAAAAACGCGCGACGCGCGTAGCCGTGGGCGTCGCGATGCCAGGGGGGGGGGGGGCAAGGCGCGCCCGCAGCCAAAGGCGGGCACTCGTTCGAGGATGATTTCACGGAGGAGGGGAGGGGGRGGGGGAGGGGGGGCGCGCGCGGGGCGAAACAGAAGAAATTAATCGCGCGCGAGCGCAAGGGCTGAACCGATTTCCGATCGAGGATTGGAAAGGTTTCTCATTAATACCACTCGAGAACGGAGAAATGATATGGATAATAATAATAGTAACACACATAACGCAGAGGAACAATAACAGGGAGGTAAATGATAATGATAAGGGATAAAGACGAAATGAATGGATTTGAATACAAATGGCGCGCGCGCGATTTCCCGCGCGCCGCGCGCCGATCCGAGTCAGCTGGAAAAGCGAGTCCGCAAGGGTGAGTGAACCCGCGGGCGTTATCGCGTCCGCCAAGCAGCGTTAATTCGACGTCGAACGGACGCGCCGCGTCGCGTCGCTCTCACCGAAATTGCCCGAAGCTGACGGCGAGCGTCGCGCCGCGCGTGACACGCGAGAATCCGAAAACACGCGCTAATGTCGGTCCGCGCGCGCCGCAGCCACGCTCGTCTCCTTGCCCGAAGGGGTGCAATCCTCCCCCGTGTGCACACGCGGGCCCGCAACGCGGGCAGACAGAGATAAACGCGAGCCGGCGCGCCTCATTTGGATCCTTCATCCCTCGCATCGCGGGGTGTGCTGCCCGCTTTTCGTCTTATCATCTTGTCATTTGTTAATGATTAAAGAGGGGGGGGAGGAGGGGAGGGGACGGATCGACGCTGATTATTGCTGAAATGGCAATTCCGGCGGTTAATAAATGATAAAATCCTAATAAATTTAACCCTAACCTTAAAATTATTATCATTAATCCCAATTGCCTTAATGTGGATAAAGCAATAATTTTCTTTAAATCATTTTCATATAAAGCTCTTATCCCAGATATAATCATAGTAAAAATAGAAATAAATAACCGCATAACGTTACAGTAAAATTCTCGCGAGCTTCGCAGCTTCACCGCTGATTGGCCAAAATCGGCGATTACTTGATAAATTCCCACCCCAGGATGGATCCCTCCGCGCAAATCCCGTCTTTAATCTCCACCCTCATTTCTCCATTCTCATTATTCCATCTCCTCCTCAGACGCCCTCTCGAAGGCGCCCCCCTTAAGGGGGCGACAACCTCGGCTCGTTTACGTTTCCCATCGTTGCCGATCTTCCAGCCGCGGAAGTCGCGGACTGAACGATCGAGGTTAGGGGAGCCTCCATCGATGGAGGCGCTTGGCGCGGCTTCGCGCGATGACGCTCTTCCTCGGCGTATGGCGGCATAAGCACGCGCGCGACCGCTCGTAAATCGCCAGTTAATGCTCGGGCTCGATTTACGCTTGTAATGGACGCCGGCTCGTTAAAGTCGTTCCGCCGGACGGCACTCGACGCCGCTACAGCGCGCGAAGGGACGCGAGGCGTGGCGGAGATGGTCCGGGACGATACGGCGGGCGAAGCTCGTTTCCGCCGCGCGCGCGCGAGAGAGAGAGACAGGAAGACGCCGGTCGCGGCTTTTTGCGCCGAGTCACTCGCGCTCCTGCCTGCGAAACGATTAAGCGCGCGCCGCGATGGACGGCCATTCATAATTCATGATAAAGGATCAAACGGTCTCGGCACCGCGGCCGTAATTCATCTTGATCGCCGATGATGATTGCGCAAGGTGCGAGCCGCGCGCGTGTGCGAACGCGCCCAATTACGTCGCTGCGATTACATCGCGACTTTCCGCGACTTCTTTGTAGGCTGCTCGCGCCGCGTAATGGAAACGCGATATGACATGCCTCGTTGATTGAGCCGCCGGAATGGCCGAACGCGCCGATTTCACTCGATTGTCATCAGCGTTACCGATCGCCGCGGGTGAACGTGGCGACGTGAAGGTAGCCGGAAACCGACATCGAATGCGAAAAACGTTGCGCGGTGAAAGCGTTGCGATCCGTTCTCTTCGCCGATCGCAAAGATCGCCATGACAAATAGGCGAGCGGAGGCGACTTTGCGGACGCGCCCGCTCGATTCCGCTCACCCGCCGATCACTCGCCCCCCACCCCCTTCCCCGTCACGGTCCACCCGCGGCGATTATAAACGCCGCAGTCCGCGAGCCGCGAATAAAAATCTGCATTGCGGTCGTTACTCGCCGAGACCGCTGCGGCAAATCGTCCGCGCGTGTCCCCGCATTTATTGCGAAATCCGTAATGTCACATTCCGCGGCAGCCGCCGATCCGTTACCATCGACGCGCCGCGTCGTCGGCGCGTCGGGAAACGCGGCCGGGTTGATTGATCGATCGCGGGAAGCGGCGACCGGAGCGGCGAGCGTGGCCCGCGAGAAAGGGCGCGGGGAAGAAAAAAAGGGAAACAGAGCCGGAGCGGGAACAAAAGCGCGATGTAAAATGAAAGGGCGAGGAAGAGGAGAGAAGAAAAGGGGTGGAGGGGGGAGGCGGAAGGGGAGAGGGGGCCCGCGGGCTAATAAATACGCGTGATCGAACGAGCGATCGATCGCGGATCGGCCGGAGGTGACAGATCGGCGTAAACGAGCGTTGTCGCGCGCGCTCCTTCCGCGCGTGGTCGTCGTTGCAATCCGCGATTCAAGGGTTATTCTTTTTATGTTACCTCTCGGTGACACGCCGGATCTCAAACGAGACGCGAGAGCATCCGGTTGAGTTCTTGCCCGATGAAGCGGAGCATTCACGAAACATTGGAAACAAAAGTGGGGAGAGATCTGTCGCCGATCCGGGAGCCGCGATTGAAAGCAAACTTTAAGCATCTCGACGTTCGAAACGACGATGCCGGCGTCTAGCTCCGAATAGAAAAAAATTGAATCCTCTTCCTGCAGGACCTGGCGGGGCTGCTATCGATTTTTCTTAATTTCCATTTTATCGTGCGCGGCACACGCACACGTGTGGCACACGTCCGTGCGGGTAGATATTTTTAAATTGAATTTACTCACGCGCCACACATAAACAGCGGTAATTAAATGCGAAACGCCTCGTTGACATTTTTACCGCGCGTAATTTATCTCGTAGTTTGATATGCAATTTTTAATAGTCCGTAAATATTTGACGTAACGAATGGCCACGTAGCTTTGTGATAAGCTATTAGCTTCCCCGCGAAATGTATGGAGAACGATATATAGAGAATGATATGCGGAACATGTCGGCGATAATGACGGGGCCATTTCAACATTACGCATTCTACCGCCCTTCGCAACGGAATATAAAATAACGCGGGCGGGCACGCGCGCGCGCGCGCGCGTAATGTCGCATTGATGAAACGCATTGACGATTATACGCACAATCGCCATTACGGCCCGCTGTGTCCTTGATATAAAATTCCGCTCGCTCCGCAAAACGCGCGTATTATCGGGTCGCGTGGGCCGCGGCACGCGTGGGCCGGATATTTCAGAGATCGCGGTGCGATCCCATCCCCTGATGAGGGTTTTAGCCAAAAACTCGACATGAATCTTTCAACGCGTGTGCACCGCGCGTGGCCGCGCTATTACACCGGCCATTTGACCGCGGGGGATATCGCGGCTTGATATCTCGCGCTAAGTAAATCGCCATCGACGCAGGCCCGCGGCTGAAATCGCTGCTGTTGAAAGGGTTGTCAGGGAACCGAGTCACGCTGGCGCCCATCGCCAGGGTATCATCAGATACCCCTCGACTCGCCTTTCGCGACCCCACCTCGGCTTTTATTTATTGGGGTTGCGTCGCACGCGGGCGTCACTCGGACGATATTAATTCGAGCTCCTAAACGAGCGGAGAAACACACGCCGCACGCGGCGACACGTGCCGCCTCGCAAGTGGGGAGTGAAAGGAAGGGAAAGAAAAAGGGGGAGAGAGAGAGAGAGAGAAAGAGGGGGGGGGGCACTCGACGCGCTTGACGTTATCGGAGCAGGAGACTGGCCGCAATCGCTGCGGCCGTAGATCGCGATCGCTCCGCTTCGCTCCGGGCAAAATCACAACATCTGGAGGGGGGAGGGGGGAGGGGAGGCGTGAAAGAGAACGTGGCAAAGATTGCGAATGCTGGAGAGATGAGCGACTTGAAAGATGCGAGCGCTGTGATTCTGCCTTTCTCTCATCTCGATTCGAAATCCTCGAGATATCATCTTCTTTAAGGCGTTAACGCGCCTTCAACGCTAACGGCTCTCGAACTGCTTCGAACTCACGCATGTCACGTGCTCCCTCCTTTGTAATGGTATATGCGCCGATTTGGTGGCGGATGGGAGGATAATCTGTTTCGGATCTGCTCCGGCAATTGTTGCACGGTCTCCGCTGTGCCGCGAATGCCGTTGATAAAAATTCGCTTGTTAAGGCAAAGTTAATTTAAGGATAATTAATTAAGCGTAGCATTAAGCTAACGCGCGCACACACACACACACACACACACACATAAATCCCCGACATCGAGGTTAATTATTCCGCTGGACAAAAGGAGAGCAACAACGTCGGTATAATTCCGCGACGTGCACGGCGAAATATAATTTCGCCAGGCATGAGTGGCGCTCTTTTCCGCGATGCTCCGTGTGAGATTTCGTACACGAGAAGCCAGATACTTAGCGAGAAGCCCGCAAATCGCAATTCCGATAAATCCAGGGGATCGCAGATCGCAGGGAGGCCAGCTCTCCCAAGCCCTGTTTCTCAATTCCGCTGCGGGATTAATCTCATTACCTCCTCCGCGGCGCGATAAAAGAAACGCGTAAACGATCCATCGATTAAAATCGTCCCGAGTCGTTCAACTCGAGAGTTGAAGAACGGGACGCTAATGAGTCACCTCGTCATCGCGCGCAGTTTACGCGCCTCATCGAGATTCATCGCGGCGGATCCGGATGAGGCTTCCTCCGATCGAACCGAGAAGGCATGGTTTCGCGCCAGGCTGGCGGGGCGCAGCGGGTGGGCG
>JAHMML010000010.1:57980-85454 GCA_020341155.1 Eciton burchellii | reverse complement strand
CCCCCCCCCCCCCCCCCCCCCCCCCCCCCCCCCCTTGTGTTTTTTTGGGGGGGGGGGGGGGGGCCGGGGGGGGGGGGGGGGGGGGGGGCCCCCGGGGGGGGGGGGGGGGGGGGGGGGGGGGGGGGGGGGGGGGGGGGGGGGGGGGGGGGGGGGGGAAGGCGGCACCATTGTGTAAATTCTCCCCGAAGCGTGCGGGCGCACGCACGTGCGTCACGATCGGATTAGGGGACCGGCGACCTCGCGCGCGCGCGCGCGCACGCGAGCGGCAGGTGCCGAACAAACAAGTGTCCCTCCCTCCCCCCTCCGCCTCCCCTCCGTCCCCCTTCGGCCCGGCGGGGTCCCGGCCTCCCGCACGATCCGCGCACCCTCGTCGTGGCATCGAGGACGATCCTAATGCCTTTAATCGAGTACCAGGACGAAGGGAGGCGCCGGAGGGGTGACAAGAGCGAAAGTTTCGCTAACGATGATTCATCTCTCCGGGCGACGCGTGGCGCGGCGATGCCGTGACGGTCGTCACGAGAGAGGCAGCCTAATTCGCCGTGAAATCACGTCAAGAAGCGTGCGAGCGAGCGAGCGAGCGAGCGAGCGAGCGAGTACTCGCCCGAGGGAAATTCGAGCGGTGGGCAAAGTGAACGTTTACACGGGCGTTGACTTTCCCGGGCGGCGAGGATCGTCACGCCCTCGCCGGCGATCGCGATAATGACGTAATCGCGATCATGAGCTCTCTCTCTCTCTCTCTCTCTCTCTCGGTCTCTCGAACGTTCATCGGAGTTCGGATGGCGTTCGGATTGTGTTTTAATGAAACGCCTGCCTCTAATTTCCCGCCGTGACGCAACCGTCCGCGGATCCCCGAGGGTAGTTGCGGGGTGCACGCGGCGGACACCCGGTAGAGTCCCCAGACGATCGTGGATTCGATGAAACGAGTGCGGGGACGCGAAACGGCGGAGGAGCGAAACGAGGCGGCGATGACGAGAACGGGAAGGAAGGGAGAGAGAGAGAGAGAGAGAGAGAGAGAGAGAGAGAGAGAGAGAGAGAGAGAACGCCGATGGCATTGGACGTCGCATCGTTAACGGTAACGACGGCCACCGATTGTCCCAACGACGTCGGGCGTCGTCGACCGAGAGGGGAGACGGGACCGACGTCGAGTCTCGTCTTATTGCCGCGATAAATATAAAGCCTACTTCGCGAGATCGTCTATTCACCCTTCGCACTGCCTGCCGTTTGTGCGATCGGCGGTCGATTTTTCGCGACAAGTGCAACCTCGCGGTTGATGAAAGCGGTAACTGATCCCTCCGCGGCATCGCCGGCAGCGAGAGAGAGAGAGAGAAAGAGAGAGAAGGAGCGGAGTTCCATTTGCCACGAATCAACAGTTAAAATTATCGCGGAAGATAATAATCGATGCTTCGAGAAGCGCGGCAAACGTGACGTAAGCGCGATTCGCTACGCCCCTCCTCCCCCCGCTCCTTCGATTAAGCATCAATTTCGAGAGGGCGGCATCGAGGATAATCGAGGCTCGTCCTCGTCGCGGCTCCGCCGATGATTCTCGACGCTCGGTAAAATATAATAAATAAAATGGCGCAATAACGCGGCCTCGCGCGTCAAGATCATCAGGATCGTCGTTCGAGCCTGATATTACGAGGTCGATATTGCGGGGCCGGGGGAAACGGGGAATTGACATTAGAGATATTAGAGAGCCGCTCGCGCGCCATCGCCGTCGCCGTCGTTATCTCCGTCCGGCCGGTTTAATTCCCGCCGGGCTAAATATCGGAGTGACGCCGGCAGACCGCGTCATTAAGCTTATCGGCTGTGCGGCGAGCTCGGCCGTCTGTCAGCGACGTCGCATCGCGAAGATCCCCTTCTTCAAGTGGGATCTTACGCACGCGCGTGAACGTTGAACCGCGACTCGAACCGCGGCGTCGAGCGCATGTTCAGGTGTCTTGTCCGCTAATCGCCGCTTGACCCGCGACGCGACCTCGTCGTGCCGCTCTCGGCGTCTCTTCAGCAGTCGATTCAGCGCGCGTTAATTCATCATCGACGCTCAAGACGAGCGTTCGTTAAGGCGAGCGGCGTTTCCGTCGATACGTCGACACGCTCCGGTTTTTAGTATTTTTGGCATAGCAGATGCCGCCGTTATTTATCGCGTTGATCCAAGCTAAATTCACGAGCCGCGTCCCCGTCATCGGGACGCAGCCGCGGGTTTAATTGCGCGCGGGGCACGTGTCACGGATAAATCCGGGATCGGGCTTGCTCTAGCAGCTCTACCGCGCCGCTATTTGCCGCGTCGCGAGCCGACAGATCGATCGACGGGACTTCGGTCCCGCCAAGATCCCTCGACGCTCTCCTCGCTGACCTGAATATCTCACGCCGCGTCGCTGACGGCTATTCGACATTCGAGGTGTTGGAGTTCCAGCCCGCGGCGTTATCTCCGCCGCTCGTTCCACCGGCTCGTGCCAATTTGCGAGACATTACGAGATATTAACGGCAGAGTTAAAGGGACACGCGCGCTCGACTTCGCCGCGGGTGATGCTATCTATAACACGAGCTGCCGATCGTAATCGCGCATTGGCGTGGGCAAAGCGTAGAGCTTTAGAGCGTAGAATTTACATTAATATCAGTCGTACGCGATAATAATATCACAGGCAGTCTGAGAAAGTTTTCTCACCCCGAGCGGATGAGTGTTCCTTCGAATTCGATCATGAGTTTGCGTCAATCATCCGTTCTGCTTATCGCGATAGAGACGTCTTTTCCTTTTCGGAACGTCTTGGGAAACGTTCGATCCTTATCGAAACGAATCGGACCGTCCGCTGGAACCTTCTCTGCGAGAATCCAGCTTTTTGCGCTAGCACTTTTTGTTGCCGCCTGTAGCTGATACAGCGGCTAGGAATTACATAATTTTCTCACGGCGAGGTCCGACCAAGGCTCGTCGTGACGTGACTCGCGCGCTGGCCGGCACACGACGGTAAAAGATAACGAGAGCCGCCAGTTCGCGGGACGTTATCGATATCACGAGCGCGCTCCCGAAGGGGATTCCTACGTCTGGCTGCGGGGCGGGGTGTTAAAGACATTAGAGGCGTTAAAGGGACTCGCCGACGTCGGGAGGGTGCGAAGCGTCTCCGGAGGCTTCTCTGCACCACGTGCCACTCCACGTGCTCGCGCTGTGACGCATACACGTGTACGCGTACACGTAACGTCGAGGTTAAATGTCACAGGTGTCCGTTTAGCGGGCGTCTCTTCAAGTCTGTCCGCGATTCCGGCAGCCGAAACTCTGCGTGATATCAAAGTCCCGTTACTTTATTATTACTTTAATAATCCAGAAGCAATCCGAAGAAAGATGATGTGATGAAAATTAATCTGGACGATAAACGCGAAAGGGATGAGAACAAATATAAAATCCGATTAATCCTTTGCTCGCGAAGGGCGGGACGACCAATGTTCCGCGATCGAAAAGGCATCGCTAAAAATTCAATCACGATTCTCACTCGTGCTCTTTCTTGTGCTCTGACTTGTATCGCGCTTTTTACGTCCACGATACACGTACGACACGCGCGTCACGAGTCCGAGGCCGCTTCTTGTCCGCGAAACATGCCACGAGTCTCGCGGGAGATGTCATAAAGGTTAAAGGGGTTAAAGGGATAAAAAATTCGCCGAACAGAGCAGAATGAGACGAGAGACGACTCTCTCCTCCGCAGCGTGACGCTGCTCTTTATTTTAAGCGAAAGGTAGTTTACGTTTAGGAAAGCAGGATGCGTGTTCGAAAAGCGTGGCTGAAAAATGAAACGCGCAATTCTGAATTCCTAACCTCGCAGCGAAAGTGCCATCTACGTAACGACCGTCTCTGGTTACAGCTCTGAACGCGCGTACGCCCGCTGCGTGGCCGCGTGGCCGCACGCGCATACACGCACGCACGCACGCACGCACGCACGCACGCACGCGCGCACGCGCGCGCGCGCTACACACGCCGGGACTTGACAACGCGCCAGCTGTCACTCGCCGTTTACGCCGTTAATGAATAGGCGACGCCGCGGTAGGGTGGGGGCGTTCGCTCGATTACCAAGATTAAAGAGTCGCGTCGTGAAAATCGATAAGCGTTATATTCGCGGCGCGTCGCGGCACGGCGCGTCGCTCTATCGGGGGAGCGGCGCACTTTTGGATTAATAATTGATGCGGGATAATGCGTGATAAATCCTGTTGCTCGTGTTACGTCCTCGAGAGTGCGCGCGGTCGATCGAGGATTTCTGCGAGTTATCGAGTTACGACGTCCCCTCTCTATTTGTCATTGAATTTAAAAGTATCCCATAGTTTTCCCGCGCCTCTATTATCACTCGGTTGCACTCGTTCTCGCACACTCGATCGTTCAAGTACACCAGAGAGCCTTGAAATTCCATTCTACGTACGTCGCCTTTAGAATCATTCGATCATTGGCCGTAGACGCGGTATCCCCCGTTTTCGAAACAATTTTCAAACCTTCCCCCCGGGTAAGACTTTTCTGAAGCATTGAAAGGAAAGCGAGGGAAATTCGAGGTGTACCCGGTAGATGCCGTATCTCGTTTCGCTGCGATCCCTCGCTTCGATATGCAGGCCGCGCTTATTAATCCGCAATAATTGCGCGCCCTCCGCGTGGAAACATACTAATTACGTTAATTAACATTGAACTTTATTAATCACGTGTGCATCACGCCGACGCGCACGTCCGTTCCTGTACAGGAGAAGCATCCGTCACTTCGCGGCCACCCGTAGCGTGAAACGGTCGGAAACGTCGTCGCTCGCAAGCGGAGGCTGCCGGCTTCCGTCCCGCCGCCCCCGGCGCCCCCCCCCCCCCCCCCCCCCCCCCCCCCCCGCCTCGTCCGCTCGCTCACGTTGCCGCCGCCTCGCTGTATCCCACCTCTCCCCACCGCTCCCCGCCCCTGCCCGTCCCGATCTTCAGCCGCCTTCGAGCCGGCGTGCGCGGGTGCCTCCCCCTCCCCCCCCCCCCCCCCCCGCCCCACCCCACCCCCCGTCGCCACCGGTCGGTCGGTCGGTCTCACCGAGTGCGCCATCGCGTGCCCCATCCCACGCGCCTCCGCAGCGCGTCCGCCGCGCCGAGTCGAGTCGAGCCGCGCCACATCTCGCCTCATTCCCCAGTCGCAGCCGTTTTCCGCCCCCTCGCCTGCCGCCACGAGCCGCCACTCCGCGCGCGCATGGCCGCGCTTAAGTATCCCCCCATCCCCCTGCGGGTCTCATCCCATCCCGCCGAGCGAGCGAGCGAGCGACCGACCACCCCCGCCCACGCGCACTCGCCGATATTTCCCGCCGGCGGACGGGCAACTACTGACCCGGGTCCCGCATTTCACCCCCGCACCGCGCGCACGTCGCTTCTATCGCTCTGTCGAGACTTCGATCCCGCTCGTCGAATCTCTCGGCGAGTTCTCTCTCTCTCTCTCTCTCTCTCTCTCTCTCGAGCGCTCGCCGCCCTTTTGTCTCTCGGCGGGCCGTCTCTCATCCACCCCCGTTCTTCGTTAGACGCGTACGTATTCATCTCCTCTCTTCCTCTCTCTCTCTCTCTCTCTCTCTCTCTCTCTCTCTCGCTCGCGCGCTTCAATCTTCTACCCCGCTTTCGTTCATCCTCCGACGCACCGCTGCACTTTCTCCGCTGCCGAGGCGAGGCGGAATCCGAGGGATTCGCGGGTGAATACAACGCGGCGAGTCCGCGTCGGGGGACGAAACTTTCGCCGTCGAGCGAAAGGGAAGTAGGGAAGGAAAGTGGAAGAGAAGGAGACAGAGAGAGGCAGAAAGGGAAGAGGGAGAGAGAGAGAGAGAGAGAGAGAGAGAGAGAGAGAGAGAGAGCGAAGAGGAAGGAAGAGGGACCAACTCGGTCGCGTAATAAGCAAGCGAGAGCCGCCGGTGCGCCGTAGGTGGCACGAGACCATGGAAGCACCTCTCGTCCCTTTTTTCTCCTCTCTTTCACGCCCCCTCCCCGCTTCGTGCTCCTCGTTTTTGTCTCCTGCCTTCATCCAGCCTTGCCCGCTCCTCCAGCGCGCTCGTTTCAGGCCTCCCTCCGCCTCTTCTCCTTTGATCTTTGTCTTTTTTTTCTCGCGGCGAGTACGCTTCCGGGAAATTTAGGGACCCGCGTCCCCGTGTCCCCCTCCGGGCCCTTAAACGTCCGCCCGGCGAACCGTTGCCGCGGGCTGCATCGCGATCGATGATCTCGGCGCCGGAGCGAGGTCGCGTTTGCGTTACTCTGAGGAGCCGGATTGAAACGTGATTTATTTCCCCTTTTCTTTTCTTCAAGCTACTTGGAGCCGCGCTTCAAC
Organism: Eciton burchellii; assembly: GCA_020341155.1. Taxonomy (NCBI): domain Eukaryota; kingdom Metazoa; phylum Arthropoda; class Insecta; order Hymenoptera; family Formicidae; genus Eciton; species Eciton burchellii. The sequence continues at coordinate 79,164 of JAHMML010000010.1, read as the reverse complement.
CCTTCGCCGCCTGTCGACTCGCTCCTGCGCAAAGTTAGCGCGTCCTCGCGATGCTTGGAATCAGCGACACGGGGATGCGTAAGCGCATGACACGCAATGACTTTGTATCTGTGTTTAAGTTGTCGCTTAACTTTAACTTTAACTTTAACAATTTGTTGGCGGCAGTGTTCGAGTCTTTGATTTTTCAGAATCAGGTGATCGAGGCGAGTGAACTGATTGAAATGAAAACGATAACGATAAAGAGGGCAACTGACAGGCAGATTGAGCAGAAATGGGTCTCATTAATTTAACGATTCGAGAATTTATAATTCGCGATAAGCATGCCGACAGCATCGCGTAATAAATAATATCGTATCGCGTAACCAAGCTTGCCCGAATGCGGCGCTTCGATTTTGTCATGTCGCGGATCGCCGCGCGCGCGATTAACGAGTTGATTTGAAAAATGCGTCCATTGGAAAATCCGAAACTACGCATCGCGCAATCCGATACATCACATTACGATGTACCCCGTGTGACGTATCTCTCTGTTCCTCGATACACAACTCGTCGACACCCTCGCGCCCCTAATTAGGGCTCCTGCTCTCGCGAGGGCACTCGCCCTTGTGCCTGATACATGCTCGCACGTGCGGCTGTGGGATCATTGTCCGGAAGGGATGCAGCTTGAGGGTGACGGTTCACGGCGTATTCGTGGACGAGGAGATCCTAGGGATGGCCAGGGTGCAGCAGCAGGCCGCACATCGAGCGGTCTAATCCCCGCTGCCCCGACAAACACTTGGCCGGCGAAGCTCGGCAGGCCACCCTTGACGTCGTTAACGTCGACGCGACTGCCGGCAGGAGTGAGGCGGCACACGGGGGGTGGCATCAAGCGAGGCACGATGGCTCTGACAGCCGCAGATGGCACTTGCTGGCTTGTTTGTCATAAAATCTCCCTCGGGCTCGAGTCGCCATCACCGCCGACCATAGTTGGCTCGCTCGAGCACCCTCGTGCGCCATAGTTCTCGCGGGCTGACGAAACAGGGGTGACGAGAAAAATGTCGCCGCGATTGCGTGGGCGAGCGCTCGCGCGCGCGCCGGAGGGAGAGGGAGAGGGAGAGCGGCTTTTTCCACCGCGCGCCTTATCGCGCGTGATTATGAGAAATCGTCGCTGTCGCGCGGGGGCGTCAAAATTGCCGTGGGTCGAACAATGCTCGACGCAACGTTTTTAATCTTCCGCGAGGGGGAGACGCGCGTTAAATGCTCCTCGTCCGTTTCAGTTTCGCCGCGCGCGCGCGCGCGCGCGCAAGACGCGGTACACTTCCGCAGCTGGAAAGTCGGAGCCGACTTTGCTCGCGGATTATAAATCCGCCCGGGTCGTTCGCGAAATGACGGATTTAACTCGCGCCGCGGGCGAACAAACGCCAACAGCGCTCTCCACGAGCGCGCTCATGTCCCTCCCGCCCCTCCCCTCCCCTCCCCTCCCCCCGGACACCGTACGCCCTCGTCGCGAAGGAGAGATTCGCGGCAAGTGGAGCGGCGCCGCGGGTGATCGATATAACGATCATGTGACGTATACGTGTGCGCGCGCGTGTGTGTACATTGTCACACGGCGAGGAAGCTCCGCGCTCGCGTGGGCAACATTTACGTCAATGTCCATATCAGAAACAATGCTCCAACCCGTCTGCGGTCTACCCTCGCGGCCAGCCCGATCCCCCGTCCCCGCCGCGCGCGGGAATTTAATGATAACGTTGAAATAAAACGTCACCGCACGCCACGCGCGCTGCTCGCCTTGCCGATCTCCGCGCGATAACGCGCGTGTCGGCGGGAAAAATGTCGCGCGTCGCTAATGCAAAAATGTTGTTCGCCTAATTGACGCCTAAATAAAAGGGAGGGATTACCGCGGGATTACCGGGAGGGGGGGGGTGAGCCGCGAGGGGTTTCCCCGGGCGCGGAATTCCGCGCCGACCGACCCGTCGATCCCGCCTGCTGCGAGTTCGCAGGTTGTTCCGCGAAGATGTCGAATCTTGGATGGAATCGCGATGGAAATTAAATTCACGCCGCGCGCGCGCGCGAGCGGAACACTCGCCGCCGTTTCTCGTCGTAATGGCGAACGCTTCAACTGTCAGAAAAAAAAAAAAAAAAAAAAAGAGAGAGAGAAAGAGAAGAAAAAAGGGAAAGGTTCCCGCGCGTCTCGTAATGGGGGACGACAAAGCGGCGGTAAATTAATTCCGACTGAAGTGAGGTTAGACCATTAAGACCGCATTTTACAACCGCCACCTTTATACGCACCGCGCGCCACCAGCGCGCGGCTAATCAATTTCGTTGCGCGCGAATAATTGACATCGCTCGCTCGGGCCATTTGATCGGCGAACCGCGAGCGAGGATAAACGGCAAGGAAGAAAGACAGACGACGGTATCGCTCGAGTTGGCGGCGTTCAGATCCAAACGCCACGCCGAGCGCAATCGATGATTAAAGCGTACATAACCTCCCGCGCGATCGATTCGATCGCAGGGCGATCGTCGTAAACGAACGCGGAGAACAGGGGGCTAATTCAAGAAGGCGGCTGAAAGTTGATCGCGCCAGGCAGACGGTACGAGTGCGGTGCGATGCGATTATCGAATAAAGGGGCTCCATTCTTCGCGGGAACCGCGTGACGAAGCGCTGAAGGCGGCTGCGGACGGGCTGCGATCGTCGCGAAAATAACGCGCGGCCGCCGCGGCCGGCCGATTCGGAATCGTTTGAACCCCCCTCGCGACGGAATTTCCGCACGGTTGCTGCGGCGCGCGGTTGCGCGCAAAGTCGTTCTCTCGTCGGAGGCGCGGCGGAGCCGAACGGCGCTCGTAATTTCAGCGAGAATAGAACGAGGTCGTGAACCAGACGTCGGACGGCCGAAAGAGCGGGCGGGCGAACGAGAGCGCGAGATCGACGGAGCGGTGGGGGCGCGGCGGTGCGGCGGCGGGGGGGGCGGGCGGGTAGGCGGGCGAGCGACGGGAGGGAGGGACGGGGAGATCGAGCGAGTACGCGCGCGTGCGGGAGGAAGGGAGAGGAAGAGGGAGAGGGAGAGAGAATAGGTGGACGGATAGAGAAGGGAGAGAGAGAGAGAGAGAGAGAGAGAGAGAGAGAGAGAGAGAGAGCGAGCTTCGTTACGAAATCATTTTGTCGGCGGTGCGATGGATCGATCGCAGCCATTTTGCATGCGGACCCCGAAGCACTCGCGCTCAATGATTAATCCCCGAGCCGCGGAGATTCGCGCTCGCGGATCGGGAGAGCGTATCGGGCGGGCGCGGAACGAATTTCGGTTTCAAGCTTATTGTTAGATCCTTCGCGACGGGATCTCTGGACTTTGTTGCGATCGGGGTAACGGGAACGCCGGATATTCTCGTCGGTCGCGAGGCGGAACGATGACGGATTATAAGAAACTCGTTCTTTGCGTTACGGGCGATGGAGCGTCGACTTGCAGTATAATCGCGCGCTGGTATTTTCTTTCTGTCTTTCTTTCTTTCTTTTTCTTTTTTTTTCCTTTTCCTTTCCACAACAGAGCCGCGGGGATCCGCGGCAATCCGCGAGGAGGCGCTCGAGTCTCGTCGGATCGACTGAAATCGGCCTCGATTCGTTGGATCCTCCCGCCGGCAGCACGTGAGATGAATCTCGCGTGGCGATATCTTGCAATTCGCAACCCCTTGGCTCCCCGCTCCCCTTTTGGTTTTTTTCACCCAAAGCCGCGTTTCCCGCGCTCGGATTCGAGCGGATATCGAGTAACACTCGCGATGATCAGCGATCATCGTGCCGCGAATAAATGGAGAGGGAGTTTTCGTTTTGCGGCCATTATCAGCGCGTGATATTTCCCGGCACGCCGCAGAGGTCGAATTTCACCTGGGTTAATACCGAATCGATTTTCAGTTTACAAAAGTCGGGACCGCAACTCGGGTCAGCCATGTTATTTCGCTGGCCGATCGACCGGATCAAACACCGCGCGATCATGTATTTTACAAAATGAACGTTGTAATTCGAATATCGTACTTCCGGCTAATTCGGGCGCATTACCGTTTCCGCAAAAAAAAAAAATCAATCGATACAGCGCCCGCGCAATTATCATCGACGAACGCCGACGGATAATGACTGCAGATGTTGATAGATGCGCGCGCGCGCGCGTAATGCTTCAGCGTGCATTTTGTGCACGTTAATAATACAATAAAACGTTAACTCGGACGTTTCGCACTACATCCTACGTCCGACCTGTATCTTAGAGCTCTTAGAGGGGGGAGAAGGGGAGGGGCGGCGACGCTCGTTAGACGATCGAGTCGGCCGATCGAGATGGCGACGTCTTAAATGTCCGTAAAAAGCGAGATGAAAAAAGTGGCAGTGGCGGGGCGACGGCGGGGCGACGGGACAAAAACTCGCTGTCGCGGCAGCGAGCATTGTAACCCCCGCTGATCCATTGTAACCAGAACGACGTGTAAAAGGCGAAAAACGAAACATCGCGGAAGCCGGATGTGAAAATTTCGGCCGCGCCGCGTTTAAACTCCGGATAACGTTTGGCGCGTGTTTATGTATATATATGTATATATATATATATATATATATATATATATATATATAAATGCATATACATACGCGCATATAAATACACGTGCCATATACACACCGCGCATCGAAAAAATACACGTCGCGACCGCGATAGCGACGGTTAAACTAGCGTCCGGGCTATTTCCAGCTCCGAGATAATTCAGAAACGATCGATGTCCCGATATCGAGTCGGCCGTCAGTCTTCTCGATCGGTTAACCGCCGGGTTGCAGCCGGGATGGGAGCGCGGGAAAAAGATGAGCGGCGGCCCTCCGAGACACCGAGGCGTAATGCGATTTACGTCATTTAATCTCGACGCCGCGCCGCGCCGCGAATATTTACACCGTTATCGAGCGAGCCGCCGATCGCCTCGCGGCGCGCTCTAATTCCACGCCCGGCTAATCCCCCAATCATTCCCTCCGGAACCCCCCCCACTCCTCCCACCGCCCTCCAATCGCGGCGGATCCACCGCTCCTAGCGGCGGATTTAAAACTGCGCCGCGAGATCGAACGCCACGCGTTCGTCATCGCGGTGCCTCTTATAGATAACATTATCGGTCGGTGTTTACCTCGGCGTGCAGGCGCGGCCTGCAAATTCCGCGGAACGCTTTTAGCGCTTCCTTACCTTCCCTACCCCGCCGCTCCCCCGCGGTAATTCCGCTTACCGTTCGACGGAGCGAGGCTTTACCGTTCGTTCGCGCGATCGGCCGCTCCGATCGTAATTTCGACAACGCGCGCGCGCAGGATGCTCTCTTTTTCTCTTCTTTTCATTTGTCCACGGCGAAGTAAAAAAAAGCTCGCGGCTTGTGCGTGCGCGATATCGATACGTATCCCGAAGAATTTACAGGAGCCGCCCGGCGGGGTCGTACCCAGTTTTCCGCTTGCTTCCGCAGATTTTTATATATTTCTCTCTCTCTCTCTCTCTCTCTCTCTCTCTCTCTCTCTTCCGCTCTTTTTTCTTTTTTTTTTGCGTTGGCCCCAGCCACCCCAGCGCGACTCGCGGCGCGCGATTGCGAGGTAAAATATAAATCCTCGGGGAAGGGGGCAAAAAAGCGCGCTCGTGACGACGGATAAGCGATCGCTCGCGCGCTCGCTCTCTCTCTCTCCTTCTCTCTCCCTCTCTCCCATATCGATACTGCCGAACGATTCGGAGCAGATATATAACGCGGTCGCCCGTGCATTTCCATTGACACAAATATCGCCTCGATCGAGGCGACGTCGGGGTGACAGGGGAGCGGATTTGTCGATGAACGATCCCGGCGATCGTTTGAGGGAACCGAGTGCACGACCTTGATTCACCGATCCGGTGAAGAATCGAGATCCCGAGAAGTCAGCATCCCGCGACAGTCTGCGACAGCCTGTACACGACTTCCAATTCCAGCGGCAGGCTCAAAGGTGAGCCTGTCACCCGCGTCGCCGATTAATTATCATCGCTCTGTCTTGGTCGTGATCGGAGGAATAGCGTGGTCTTTGAACGTGCCGATGGTCGAACGAAAGTTATCGTCGGAATCGGAACTCGAAGGTGGCATCGCGATTCGAAGCTCCGATTCCAACCTCGGGCGGGATTCTTCATGGAAGAAACTCTGACGAGCGCTTCGCACACACACACACACACACACACACACACACACACGGAGATAATTTTCCGGTTGCTGCAACGATCTCGCCGCCGCCCACCCCCGTAATCCGGCTGCGCCCGTCGTTATGGCATATATCTGCACGGTCGTCCTAACTACCCTCTCTTTCTTTCTTTTATCTTCGGCCGGAGTCGTTACGGATTATCGTTCTCGCCGAGCTATTTTCCGGTCGTTCGGCCGGAATCGAGACGCTTGAACGATGGAGGCGGTGATAAATGCACTCGGCATTAATCGATACGCGTAATCGTTTCGCGGAAAGGGATGCCCAGCTCGTCCGTCTCCCCGATTCGTGATCGATGATCGTTATGAAATCGTATGCCTTCCCGGGATATCGGGAATCTGGGATTCCATCTCTCCTGGACTCTTGAATTTAACGCAAAATTACATCACAATTAAAAACCACGTCTCGCTTCCTCCCTCTTCGCGCTCTAGGAACTTCCACATCGAGGTGTCGTCGCGAGAACTGTCCCGCTTTATGAAAGTTCCATCCAAATTGGAGCGACACTCGCAGGAGACAATTCGTCGGAAAGATTCTCGCGGCCAACGTGGAAGCACGTAAAGCCATGCATTCGAGAAAGCTGCCAACAATAGGCGAGAGCAGTCGAGTCATCGGCGGATCGTTCTGATTTTCCGCTGTCACGCATGCATGCAAACACACACGCGCGCGCGCACACACACGTGGACGAGGACACGTAGCGTCGATCGCACGTGCTAAGTACACCGGAAGCCCTTGGTGACCCCTCTCGACGACCCTGCCGTCAACGGAAAAGAGAGAGAGAGAGAGAGAGTGAGTGAGGAAAGCGGAGGGGGAAGGAGGTAGCCTGCGGGACGGATTCGCCGAGCGAGCGCGTCAGATATTTGCAATTCCAAATCCCTTCCACCCTATCGAGAAGCGATGGTAAGGGACGTGTGTAATTCGATCAGCGTGCGTCGTCCTCCTCGCTCTTGGTCGCAGGACGATTTTCTCGTTCTTTCTCCCGCGACAACTGCGTTTCTGGATCCGAGAGACTCGAGAGAACACGCCGAAGAGCCCGGGATCGGACTGAAGGAAGATGGAGTCGTTAGAAGGCGATGGACCGTGGAGAGGAAACGCGGAGGAGTATCGGAGAGGTAGCGGCAAGATCAAAAGAGATATCGAAGGAAGAAGGATCGTTGTCGATCGATTATCAAATAGAACGCAACACGCGTACAACGCGTCGGCCGCGAATTAATCGCGACACGGAAGTGACGTCGATCACGAGTTGCCATCCGCAAGTGAGGAAGACACAGTTACGCGGTAAAAGAAAAAAAAAGAAGAAAAAAGGAAAAGAAGAAAAGGGATCGCAACGGCACTGTCGCGAAGGTTGGTACGCGCGCTTCCTCTTCCAGTTTTTCTGATCACTCGACCACCCCCGTCCTCAAATTTCATCGCCTGATCATCGTCCAGACCTGACGATTAAACGCGACATGTTAAATTGCATCGGCTTCTGGCTCGAATCGTGCGTTTTGTGGAATCCGTGGAATTCTTCATTCGACAGCCCGATCGCCGTCATTGCCTTCTTGCTCGCGCCGCGAGACTCTGATGCGAACGATCAAAATATCGGACAATCAGACAATCGGGCAGCTAAAGATATCGATGGATGCTGCTTAGAGAAGAGGCCCCAAATCTCTCGGCGGTAATAGAAACGCCGCTTTCTTCGCGGACACCCGTTACAAGCGCGTGGCTTGCGCGATGCGCTTTAAAGGGGACGTACGCTTAAGGGTGAGAGGACGAGATCGCGGAATCGCCGTCGCCGATCGCAGAGCGTACATATTCGTCATTATTTCCCGGAATGTTACCGAAGGGTATCTTCGCATCGAGGCATCCTCGCACAAATTGCACGTCCGCAATTGGAATCAATCGCCACGATTAGAAGCATCAAAGCCAAGTGGCTCGGGAGCTTCGGTCTCATCGTTTCCAGTGGAAGATCCCGCTGATAAACAGCGGCTGAAATCTAATAAAGACATAAAATAACATTACACCTCGCGATCAAATAACGAGCGCTCGTTATAATCCGTCGTCCAGGTTGTAAAAAAAATATTCCCCCCGGCGCGTTATCGACTTTCCTTCATCAGCCGCGCAATCTCCCACGGACGACACCAAACGGCGCGGGATCTTCGGGATTGGCGATTCCTAACGACCAGAGGGATGCCCTCGACCGATCGTAACATTAAGAGAACGACGCTCGGCCCGATCAGCCACTTGGCACGCGGACAGGTGCGAGAAGGTATTCGGCGAATCCTCAGACTGGGATTCGCCGTAAAGACTTCGCATTGTTAGTTTACGACTGTTTGCGCCGACCAAAACGCCCTTCTCGAGACAGAGACAGTCCGTGCCAAGCGGGAACGTGTCGATCGTTGCCGAGTTTCATTCGGCGAGGATCGGAGAGCGGGCAATTAAAAAATCGTAAAAATTAAATTTTAACTGGAAGCAGAGGCAAGAGCGTCGCCGCTCCCCGTCCCAGTTGCAGGAAAACTTCGCTCGTAAACGAAGAATGAACGGGGCTGAAGGGGGGAGGGGGAGGGGGGGAGGGACTTTTTTTCGGGAAATCCAAAGTCGAGCCGCGGCCGAGCAGCGATCGCATATTTCCGCCGAAATATCGTAAAATCGCACAATTCGCAATCGCGCCGGGGACGACGCAGCCGCGTCGAGAGTCACGTAGCCATCCTTAACCCTCCTCCTCCCCCTCCCCCTCCTCCACCACCTCTCCCTCCTGATCTACATCACGTGTAACAATGTTACAACGAGGGAAACGGAGGGGCGGGGACTTTTTCAAGGAAAAGGGCGCTTTCCCGTCCCGATGGCCGTTCGTAATATATTCGCGCTCTCTCGTCACGCGGTCCACCCCCCCACCCACCTCCGCCTTGCCCTAGAGTTCCACTCGAACGGATCGGTCGTGATAGAGACGAAGGGGGTGAGTGAGGACGATCGAGGCCGGCGGAGTGCAGCGGTGATCAGCGAGCGAGCGGCGACGATCGAAGGGATGAAATGAAAACGACGACGACGATTGGGATCGCGGGGGAGGGGTAGGGGGAGGAGGAGGAGAAGAGACGGAAGGGGAGTCAAGAGGTGGAGTCAAGCCGACACAAGCTGGATTCGGACCGCTCCATTTCCGCCATCCCCGAGTCATCGCCACCCCCCGGGCTGCCACCGGGTATCTGGACTATTAGCGGCGAACGTGAAGAAGAAAGAAGGAGAAGAACCCGCGAGGCGCGAGGGGTGAGGGTGAGAGGGGAAAAAGGACAACGCGCCGTTGCAGTTTTGGCCATCGACCGCTTCAATTCGCCCTGGCCGGGATGATATACGCTGCCGGAAGCAATCAGGGCGGTGAGGATTCGCGGAATTAGCGAGCACCGCCACCCCTACGGTCGCCGCTTTCGCCGGGGATCCCCGTCTGCGTTCGAGTCTTCGATGGATCGATCGATGGATCGCTGGCGGGAAGCGCGCTCGATGACCGAGCGCGACGTTCCGCGCGCGTTATTAGATCTGTCAGCCGAATTAAATCGGAAAGCGATCGGAAAGCTGCTATTAATTGATCGCGCAGACGAGCAAGCCGGCCGCGACGGAAAAAGCATTAATCGGCGAAGAAATATTAACTGAATTTACACGGCGCAGCCGGCGATCGGAGACCCGCGATCAGCGATACGCAATAATAATGTTCATTATCAACAAATATTATTCGAGGCGTGGTAATTAGGATACAGCCGCCGATGAAGTTAATTATGTGCGGGGGATGTGCGGGCCGCGCGTTTGCCCGCGTATTAACCCATTATCGTCGCGTTATTATTATTATGTTTATTATGTAAATTCCATTGCGTGGATTCCCGCGCGGAACGCGCAGCCCCGCCGATTCCCCGCCCCCGATTCGCACTCTTTCCTCCTTTCGCTCTCTTTCCCCCATCCCGCCCACGTTCGTTAATTAATTCGGCGCCTCCTCGCGCGCCTTGTTATTAACCACGCGCTTTTCGGCCGGTTAATTACCCCGGGGGCCGCGGACCTGCTCGAGAATGCTCGTCGCGACGACTTTTTGCGCGGGCAAATATAGCACCCTTCGAGGGTGCTATATTTAGCTCGAAATCGGAATGAATAGCGCCCTCCTCCGCGCAAATAAGTCCGCGAAACGAGTTTTCGATCTTTGATTTTATAAACAAAAAGAAGGAAAAGAGAAAAAACGAGGAGAGATAGAGAGATAGAGAGAGAAAGAGAGAGACTCTTCGGAGATCGGAAGGAGACGGGGTGAGGGATCGGGAAGTTGAAGGCAGAAACCAGAAGGGTGAAGCGTGGAAGCGAAGGTGGGAGATCGCGTAGTCGCAATTTCCTGACTCCACGACGCGGTCGTCGTCTTCCTCTTCCGAGAGTCGACGGGGGGCGCGGAGGGGGAGGGGGCGGAGGGGGAGGAGGAGGAGGAGGAGGAAAGGCTGCGGAGGAAGCGAGGCTCTATTTGCCCCCGAGATACGGCAACCCCCTCGTCGATTATAACCGTATTAAAACCGACGACGCCCGCTCCGAGATCCACTCGGTGTGTCCGAATTCAGCAGCGTCTCCGCAGCACGGATTCCCGCTTGCTTTCCCGCAGGGAAACGTTTTCCCCTGACGTTTCCCTAGGGTTGAAAAAAATCGTGAATCTTGCAATGAGGAATCATGCGAAGCGACATTAAATTATCACGGGCGGCAAGTCGCTCGCGCACAAGGCCGCGTTTACCGAACATCTACATCCGAGAGAAAGAGCGAGAGTGAGAGAGACGCCCCGCGCCCGTAACCCGACACATCATTAGTCATTTTAAAGCTTATGGCGCACCGCACGAACTTTGCAAGTAATCGTGATATCGCGGAAACGTCTCCGATAACGAGAAGAAATCGACGCGGCGCGCCGCCACCCCGTCGTCGTTTCGAAGCGAAACGCGACTCACCCTCACCCTCAGCCGCCGGCGGCTCGTGCTATCATCCGATCCACCGTCGCTTCGCCGCGACCGTCCCTCCCCTGCCCCTGCCCCTGCCCCTGCTCCTGCAGGAGCCGCGAAGGCGAGAGTCCGCGAGTCGCCTCGTTTCAGGCAGTCGAGTCGAGTATCGTCGCAGGTTGCCGTGTAATTAGAGGGGTAGCGACGTAATCAGGCACAGCCGAGGTATCTGCAGATTGCCCCGAACCCCCTCCCCCTGACCTCCGAGCAGCCGTTCGGGCTTGCCGGGCTTTCGTTCCTCTCCGTCACCGTTCTTGGCGAATCGTGCGCAGGCGGAGATAATCCTTGCCCCCGAAGAGACGCAGGAAGAAGCGTCGCGTTTCCGTATTCCGCGAAATTATTGCGACCGCGCTGGTGATCGATTTCGGCATCTCGACTCCGTCTCCCTCCGCTGGCCACTTTCCTCAGCGATCGCGCACGGCGATCGTGACGACACTTGAGCAGGAAAGTTCGCGCGATCCCGCGTTGTTAATAAACGTTTTTGACAATATTTGCTTGAAAAAGTTGATTTATCTTTTTGAATAAAGTTGCACGTCATACTTTTCCGTCATTCGATATTTCGCATTTCTCGAATATGAATTTGCTATTTTATTTACTACTTTTAGTAAACATGAATTTAGGAGTCTTTTAGCGTGCACGTTTCTCAACGCAGACGTCGACGCGGGAATCATTTAAAGATATCGCCTGGGAGACCAATAGACATTTTTTCACTAATCGCATCCGCGTCATCGTGATTCAGGTCGCGGCGATAAATTCGCGAGTCAACGACAAATGGTCCCATCGTCGCGAAATGAGTGCCGTAAGTTCAAGCAGGGGCGGCGCAGGAGGGCTCGCGAAGGGATAGTTTTAATCATGACACTCTGCGAGCATCGAGCCGACGATTACGATGCGAGTTGGTCGAGCGACCTTCCCMCCCCCTCCCCCCGCCCCTTTCTTATGCCTTTCTTCGCAGGGCGCAGGAAGAGCGAGGGAGGGAGCGAAACCTTACGACCGCTAAGCCGAACCCCGAACGAAGAACCCCGCGTCTCTCCTCGCAATGAATTATCTCGAGGCAGGATCGCGCGAGAATTTTCACGAGGGACGATGGGGGGGGGATCAACGGGGGTTCCCGTAATCAGGCGGACGAGCTCGATTGTCGCGATGAGCTCGTCCGCGATGGATGCGAAAGGTATGAAACAACGGAAAACTGTTTCCGCGTTTTTCGACATTTCCTGCGCGTGTGTTCCTGCGCGCGCGCGCAAATGAATTCCTTTTAGGATGTGTTGCGCGTACGCGTACGCCATTTTCGATTTTTATCGTCATATTTATAGCTTGAAACAGAAACCACCCTCGATCTGTCTCTCCTTGTTCAATGGAGCGGCTTGGATGTAAAAGAAATCGGTAATCTATTTATCATTTGTATTTAGACTAATCCCTTCCGAAGTGCCGAAGATATCTAGGATGGAAGTGAGTTTGTGAGTTCTCAAGATCCTGAGGTCGCTATACCGGCGTAGGACCTCTCTTGACAGGTCAAAGATGAAGAACCAGATTAAAAGAATCAGACTGGTCCTACAAGTTGCGGATTTATGCGGTGGATTAGCTCTCCACCATGTGTAAAATATTGTTACAAAATCCCAATTGAAAGAAGTGATGCTTAGCACTTGCCCCAGACAAGGACGAATATAGGTAGATACTTTTCTGGCGACTCTATCAAAATTATTGATTGGGAACAGATACAGATACAGATTTAGATTAAGTCTTGACTTGAATTGGGTTTCTAGGAAATTCCTTCCTAGGAAATTAAAACACTATTTTTCTCAGATAACAAATTCAAGATAAGATAAGGAGAAACAACATTCGCGCCGGCCGCTTCTCGCGCACACATTCGTCTTCAGCTTTCTCCGCTGGAGCATCATCGCTTCAGCCATAACTCTGATCTTGTCTCAAAGAAAGAATTACGTACGCATTTAAGAAGACACTCTACGCAAGAACCGGTGACCCTTCTCGATCTCGCGAATCCCAGCCGCACGTCCGACTGGGCGCGAATCCGCAATTATCCTCGTTGCATCCCCACAGATCCCCCTGCCGGATAAATAGATCCCGTTACCCCTCGCAAAATCGTGGCGGGCGTCGCAGGTGACACGGGCGGACCCTTTTTTCTCCCTGCTGCCGTCGACAGCGGCGGGAGGACCGTCATCCTCGTGGAGGGAACGCGAAAATGGAATTCACCGCGCGCCCTTCCGAACGGCCGGCCCTTCCTCCAAGCCTCCGCCACCCCCCCTCCCGGTCCCCTGGTCCCCCGTCCCCCGGCCCCTGGCCCGATCCTCGCAAGAGCGGCAAGAAAATACGCCCGGTATAATTAAATTCTTTCGCGGGCCACGTAAGCAAACATTGATTGCGCCGTCCGCGTCCGCTATTTTTTCTCCCTCCCATCCTCTCTGCCCCCTCCCCCCGTTCCCCGTTCCCCGCCAGCAATTCCGCTTTATCACAATGTTGTTTCTCAGACGTTCGGGGGGGGGTTGGAGGGGGGACAGGGAGCGGGGACGGGAGACAGAAATTTCCGTCATTTTAATAATGCGGCCCCCGCTTACACGTCCGCGTCCGATAATTAATTCTCCTAGAAGGAATTTCAATTGGAAAATCGCGCGAGCGCGGTGCTCAAACGAGCAAATCGACCGCGTCGCGGTAAACAGCTCGCTTGAATCGTACTCGAATTCTGATCGCGTCTTCCGACCGCTTCGCGATCGTCGCTACATAAGCGATTAAGTGCTTAATAAGTAAATAATAAATTGCTACACTCGGACGACTCGCGCGACTCTTTCGTTCGGGAGCGCGATTGTGCGCTGATCCGCCATCGCATTCCTCGGCGGAAGCGCAGTGCCGGATGTAACCGCGGGATTCCTCCAGTTCGGGAATTTTAGTGCGACGTAGCGCACGTAGCCGAGCCGCGGCAGACGTCTGCTGGAACACCCTGTGCATCGTAAGGCGCGTCGAAATCCCGCGGGGCTGAAGTAGAAGGTCGCTCACGAGGGAGGAAAGCGACGAGCAAGTGGAGGTTAGCCGGAAATGAACGATGGCACGGGTAGATATCTTTCCGGGTTTACTTCCGTCGGGCTCTCGGTCCCACCCGCAGTCCTCGGATCATGAATCCCATGATTTATGATGCCGGCGTCAGCGGCCCCTTGGGGGGGGGGGGRGGGGAGGGGGCAGCGGGAACCCCGCAGTCGCGTACTAATTTTTCTGAAATCCGTGATTATCCACGCGTTTCGATTTAATATCGGCTACATTCGTCCGCTCGTTAATCCCCATCGCGCGATTGGATTTACATGTAAACGAGATCGCGTAAGCTTGGCACACTCCAACGAAGATCGTCTAATTGTCATTTTAGAGATCAGAGAAAGATCATGCGGCATCTGTCTCGCTTGTTTCGTCGGGGAAGTGAATCCCCGCGTTTCCGGGAGATCTATCTTCAGAATCCGCAGATTCCCGACGAGCACAAGACGATTCCCGGCGAAGGTCATCGAGCCGCCGAACTGCCGTATTTTATTTCCCTAACGAAATTACCGAAGGACCACCTCGATAACGAGCGGTTTTCACGGTTCGCTAAGTTCGTGACTGATGTCATTTGGCGAGAAGTCACCGTTTTATTATTCCGATAGAAGGCTGCAAGTTGTAGAAGAGAGCACCGCGCACTCGAGAGAAGGTCGACGGGCCCTGTTTGGCATCTCGAGCCGCGTCCTTCAGATCGGAGAACGAACGATAATCGAGATATTTTCTTTTCTTTTATTATCCTAAGGATTTTTACAAGCTGTCACCGCGTGACATTTAGTATACTTGTGACAGTTGGGTGTGAGAAGATCTTGGAGAGCATGTGCCCTACAAAACTACAATCCAGGAGCACAGATCTTGAGGAAGTCTTCTTTTTAATTTGATGCCTGATGCCTTGGCATGCCCTTCATGAGATTAGTCGTACGTTAGGATACTCCTCCAGTCATCAGCATATCTCTGAATCTTCTTGACCTCGTCTTTAACGTATGACACCTTGAGATCATGATGTAATGTATCGTTGGTGACGTATCATGGCGCATTGACGATAATTCTAAGGTATCTGTTTTGGTTTATGTTTGTAATATTTTTATATTTGGAAGCCGTAACTGACAATTGGACGCCTAAATAGATTCGAGGATTACCTTGTAGACTAGCAACTTGTTTTCAACCGATAATTGTGATTTACTGCCGAGTCAGTACATGTAGTCAGTACATTTCGAATCGAGATATGGCTGTCTTCCGACCTGCGGAGGGAGGAAGGGAGCTCCCAGTTATCGCACCAGCGGAAGATCCTTCGACAGCGACAAACCGCGGCTTCTTTTGATCTCGATCCTCAATCCTTGCCGCTAGCGGCCAATAATCTCTAACGCACTTCCGTCACGATCTCCTTGCGTGAGAGGAGACGGTACTTTTGTCGCGAAATTCCGCTCAACTATTATGAAATAGTTGAGCCGCATTCATCCACATCCAAATCCACATCCGAGCATCCAGCCTCCAACTGTCCAGCAGCTTCCGGACAGCAAACGGTGAGGATCGAGCGGCAAGTCTCTCTTCACTCTCTTATGGTGCTCGTGACGTTTGACCCCTCAAAGAGCATCAGCGGCACGTTTTAAAACAATGCTCCCGCCAGCAGGGCGTCATCAGCGGGACAATAAATTCATTGGCGCGATCGCTCTAATAAACGGGAATGCTCCTCTAATGAATTCCAAACGTTGATTCCAAACGTTCGCGAAAATCATGCGATATATCTAATTCCGCCCTACGCTTCGCGAATATAACGCATCACCGACGCACCCTCTCGCTCCGGCGCGTTTGCGCGCGCCCGCGTGTGGCCGCGCGTGCCTGCCTGCCTGCGTGCGTGCGTGCGTGCGTGCGTGCGTGCCTGCGTGCGTGCATCCCCCGACCCGTGTATGTTTATCAAAACGTGCAGCATGCGGCCGGGAAAAGTAGGATGCAATTACCGTCAACGAGCGAGAGAGCGAGCGAGAGGACGAGAGGGCATTTCGGTCACGGCTGTTGCCACTCCCACGTAAAACATAATGCGCCCGGCTATCATTACCGCTGCGTGACGCCCCCGCGGTCCTCCCCCCCTCTCCCCTCACCCCCCGTCCCCCTCCCCCTCGATCCCCCCTCGATCCCACGAAAAAGGGGGATGGCGGTGTCCGTCGACATCGGGGCGGGGGAGGGCCGGCGGACGGGCGAGCAAAAAGGACGCGGGTGAGCGGGGGGAGGGAGAGGAGGGTGGTGGTGAGCGTTGCGCGTTCCCAGGAGCCCCCGGGGCGCCGCTGCCGGTGCCATTGCCCTCGTCTGCAACGGACGTGATTCGTTATCACGCTTTTGTGCGCGTCCGATTTAGAGCGGACCGAGATATTAAACCGCGAGAGGGAGGGAGAGAGAGAGAGAGAGAGAGAGAGAGAGAGTGAGCGAGCGCATGAGCGAGTGAGAGGGGCGAGGGAGAGAACAACTGCGCAAAAATCGGCGGCGATTGTGCTTGCGCGCGGGGCGCATTAGCGCGGGCATTGAGAATACGTAAATAACTAATGAAGAAGGGGATCCCCGTCGGTCCCCCTCTTTCGCGGTGATTTGCGCGAGTTTGTCGGCGCGAAACATAGCGAGAAACATGTCGCGCGATTGGTGGCTCCGGTCGCAGGTTAAAAGCCGGCGGGTCAGGGCCGCGGACTGACGCGGTTTCCGGCGCGACGATTTTCGGAAGCCGCGAAGCGGAGCTCGTCCCGTAGAAAAGCGTAGCGTAGATCCTTCCAGAACATCCATCGTCGTGTTTCGAGAGCTCGCGGGACAAAGCGGTCTCAAGCTGGTATCCCACCGGGCCCCTCGTCGCCCTTTAATCTCTCCATGCTCCATCTCGCGCGCGCGATCGTCCCTCCATCGTTAAATCCTCCCTCGCAGATCGGATATTTTTCCGGGGACGCCCGGCGTCGGGATTGCGAGAGAGCGACGCCTCCGCAGTCTCGGTGAACGCGCGACTGATCCCTCTCTCTCTCTCTCTTTCTCTTGACCATTTCCCATCTACATGCCGGGGGGGGGGGGTAGCGTGGGTGGAGAGAGGCGCTTTCGCGCGGCTCACGTCCTCGCGCGATTCACTTCCGCGCGGAGCTCTCTCGGGGCGGCATCGCCATCAAGCGGAGCGTATCTCCAGCCGCATCGCCGTCCCCGAGTCCTCGTTACCTCCGCAACCTCAACCCCGCGCGGCTCCCCCTCCTCCCGCGCGATCTCCATTTTCCGGGAATCCCCTTCGACCCCGGTCTCCCCCGCGCTGCGCTACGGCGTCGGGTCCGCCGTGCCGCATTCAGATGAGCCTATTTTCCGGCCCGTTGCGATCGCCCTTTACAGAACCGTGCGCGGTTACGAGGAGAGGCAGAGGGCGAGAAAAAGATTACGGGCTTGCTCGGTGGGACGGGAACGGAAGAGGGGGGGGGGCGGAGACGGCGGCGGCGGCGGGAGCGAGGGTAGTGAGCGGGCTCGATAAGAGCTCCGTCGACAGATACGCTTTGCCCGAACGAGCGCGCTGTCCGCCGCCGCTCGAGGAACCGCGACTGTCTGCGACAAGGAGATAGCTTCCACGAGATTCGGCCGACTTTAACTCGCCGCGCTGCAAACTAATCTCGAGAAACGGCCGAGCGCGCGTCACTCTCTCCTTGTTTTAGGCAATTCCTGCATTTTGCATTTTGTATAATGTAACACACAGATTAAACCAAAGGTAAAGCTCAACTTGAAGGTGTTTTCTTTTTCTTTATTATCCGAATCCATATCCGAATATCCAACGGTACAGCGAAGTTGGCTGACTCCGACCGGCCCTGTGCGCTCTCCCCGGAAACGCGCAGGATTCTCGCGACTTCCAGGCGGACCGGATTCGCGGATCGGTGGACTGGCGCTCCTCTAAGCGGTTTACAACTCGCCGCGACAACTCGCTGCCCGCGTGAGTCGGACATGCCCGCGCTCCCGCTCGTTTATCGGGGGGAGGGGGGGGGAGCAGGGGCTGGGCGGGGGCGGCAGAGGCGATAGAGAGGACGACCGCTCTTTTTGCAGGGCGGGCGTGCGATCGGCGTGTATCAAACGGACGCGCGGTATAACGGGCGCGGGCGCCACATCGAGCGCGCATCGTTCATTTCCGGTCCCGAAGAGAGCGCCGCGCGCTTTAGCGAAAAAAATGCGGCAAAAAGCGGCGCGCACCGGCGGACCGGGCAGGAAAAGAGGAAAAAAAGAGAGAGAGAGAGAGAGCAAAGCGAATCGAGCGGAGGCGCAACCGATACGGCCGCAGATTACGAATGCATAGTTCGCCGAATAAATAATGGACGGACAACGCGGGATACGATCAAACCGATCGCCCTTTCCCCGACTTCTGTTTTTTCCATTTCTCCCCCCCCCCCCTCCCGCTTTTCTGTCCTTCTTTCCGCTTCTTTTGCTTTCGATCGGGAGCGAGACGCGAGACGCGAGCCTCCCCCTCCCCCTGTCCCTGCCCCTCCGGCTGCAGCGCGCGCTACCGACCGCCCGCCTCGTAACGAAGGCTCATTAAAGCGGCGCGACGTTCAATTGCGCTCACGCGTCCTTCGCGTTTCCGTTGACTCTTCATCCCGCGTCTCGAGAAGAACGCGAGAGATTAAAGAGCAAGCTGACGAGCGAGGGAAAAACGACGAGGGAGGGAAGAAGGGAAAGAATGCACCGTCGCAGCGGGCGCGGCGCCACATCGAGCTCGGGATCGCTGGGAAGAGAGGAAGAGGCGGGCGAGGAGGGCGAAGGGCGAGGAGAATGCACCGGGGAGATAATTTCGTTGGCGTCGTCCGGGGATGCCGTTCCCCCCGCCCCCCTCCCACCCTCCAGCATCCCGGAGGTTCGGGGAATTCTCCCCCGTGATCCAGGATTGTCCGGCGCCGGCCATTAGCGGCTGCATCAATGGCCTTTGATTGAGAGGTCGGCCGTGAACGAAGGAGGGTCAGAAAGGCAACCAGTCGACGGCGGAAGGAGGCGGGGGACGAAGGCGACGACGACGACGACGAAGAAGAGGAGGCGGCGGACAGTTCGTTGTGCCGTCGACTGCGTATGACAGCAACGAAGCTCGGAAGCCCCGTGGGCCTCTCGAGCAGAAATCACCCCCATCCACTGGGCGGACCCTCCCCTCGCCGCGACCTCTCTCGTCCATTCGAACTTCACAGACTGTCTAGGTGCACTCGACAATCACGATCAATTTCCCGACGAGCCCTCATCCCGTGTCCTGCGGTCATCAACGAAGTTAACGCGACCGAGAAAAAAAAAGAAGCGGAGGAGACTTTGTGAACCCCCATCGCTTCCGGGTCGCTCCCGAGACGCTCGTTGAACCAGGGGGAGGGGGAGGGGGAGGGATTTAGGGGGCGGCAGGCTACAAACGACGATACGAGGGGTATCCGGATATCGCGGGGTGTAGCGGGGTGTATTCTCGAAGGCCGAGTCCTTGAAATTCGCTCCCTTCGTTCGGAACGTTTCCGGACAGAAAGTCGCGCGAGTACTTAGTATTTGCGTCGCGTTGAGATACAGGTATGCATACCCGTGCGTCTATTGATAATCGACAATCGAGTGGCACACGCGCGCCCCGAACCTGCGTACCCACCCCTTTCGAGATACTCGTCGAGCGCGCGTCCGAATCTGCGACTCCTCGACGAGAATTCGCGCTCGAATTTCTATGGACATCTCGGCGCGACACCGTGACACGAGAAATTGTCGCCTCTGCCCACCCTTGAAAATTCCGACGCACAAATAATACCGTTTCGCAGTTGTTTTAGAGAGACCGATGTCCAGCACGGTGTGTCGCGTCGCTGTGGGGGCGCGTTCAATCGCGCGCGCGCGCAAAAAAAGATTTCGACGCGCGCGTGCACTCTCCCTCCCCCTCCCCCTCTCCGTGAGCCGCCCCCCCCTTTTTTCCTTTTTTTCTTCTCTCTCTCTCTCTCTCTCTCTCTCTCCTCTCTCTGTACTTTTTTTTTTTCTTTTTTGATATTTTTTTCGCCCTTTTTTGGCGGCCACTCCGAACCCGAGCTCGACAATTTTTCAATTTATCCCGCGCCTCTCCTCGCGAAATTGATCGATGACCGTCGACGCGGTCGCCACGCGCGCGGCACTATAGGGCGAAAATTACAAGCCGGGCCGGAAATGATGGAGGCACCGGAAGTGCTCGTGGCGCGCGACTTCCGCTGGAATCTCGACCACCATCGAAAATCCATTCGGCGATCGCACGCCGAAGAGGAGCGAGTTAACCACGGCGCGCGATTTATTCGTAGCTTTTCCACCCGATTGCCGATCGATTCACGTAATCGATAAGTAATCGATAGTTCTGCCACGCCTTCGGACGTATCTTTCGGATAGTTCTAACCGAACTAATAACCGGTTATAAGGTTTTTAATATCTCGTGTTGCGTGATTAGCGTTCACGCAGTAATTCTCTCGATCAGTTGCGATATGAATTAATTATAGGAAGAGCGATTGACAGAAATGCCAGACGTCGCAATGTCGCGCGATCGTCGTTATAACTTTGTGGGAAAAAAAAATCGGGGAAACCGCTCGGCCGTTGTGAACGTCCCTTAACGAGCTCTCGTGCGGTGACGTCGTTGACTCGCGTGGGTGATAGCGAACGCGACCCGAACGCCGGCTCGTTAGGGCGGGTTGAGTTCCCGGCCCCCTAMCCMCCCCGCCTCCACCCACTTCCGTCCGTGCAACGAGCAGGCGGAGGTGGAGGAGTTGGTGGCAGCGATGGAACTCGTACGGAGGGCGGGAGTTGGAGGGGATGAAGGTGGGAAGAACCGCGAGAGAGTCGCCTCCGTGAGTGCTTGCGCTTGCGGCCGTCGAAGGTGGAGGTGCCGTTGGAGTGGTTCGGGGGTGCGAGGGAGCCGGAACGAGGATGCGAGCGAGAAAACAGGCGGGAGTGAACGAGAGATGCGAAAGAGAGAGAGAGAGAGAGAGAGAGAGAGAGAGAGAGAGAGAGAGCGAGAGAGAGAGAGAGAGAGAGAGGGAGTTGGGTA